>VZUI01031072.1:0-10066 GCA_013401135.1 Cettia cetti | reverse complement strand
GCCCCTTTAATTTCTTAAATTATAATAATTCAGAGGGAGGGGATTTGGATTCCACATTTCCTAAGGAGGTCCTGCCCCTCCTTAGCAGATACCTGTCTTTCAAACCGATACATTGTTCTACTGCATATCAGTTCTGCAAATTTAAGTCTAGCTATCACCATAAAGGCATTCTTAATTGGTTAGAAACATCTGCTTTAAACCAAAACAGATTTCAGGAGACTAGAAACAACAGGACAAACATTCTTCAAAGGACAATAGCTTTGAAGACAGACAAAGATCTGCCAAAAGATGCAAGAAGAGAAGCACATGATGCCAGCACACCAGATTGTGAACCCTCAGGTTGCTGCCAATGACACTGATGAACACAAATGAATCAAAGAATAATTAAATTTAAAAAAATGTATACATGCAACCACATCCATCTAGATGATTGGGAGATGTGCTGCATGGATATTGAAACAAATCCTGAGAGAGAAACGAGATCTGGGCAAGCAGGAAAGGTGATGATGCTTGTGCTGTTCACCCACTTCTGCAAAAGCAAAGAGATGAAAAGGAAAAGTCCATACGAACTTATTAAATGCTCCTCCAGGTTAGAAGGGCACAGAAAGAAACCTCAGTTCCATTATTAGACTTAATGCCCAACTACCAGAACATAGCACATAACAGAGAGATATTAATCTTTTCCAAGCTCTGTTTTAGGAAAATTTAATCCTCTATCCTATCCTCTCATTTACATCTGAGGTCATTTACATCCCTCTTCCACATCTGTCTTTGCCCCAGTTCCCACTCACAAGGGTCCAAGCCTGGCTAGCAGATCAACCTTGGAAGGAAACCGGGGCGAGGACAAAGGCAAAAGACAAAAGGAGCTCTCAGTTCCCCAGGAACAGTCCTGCTCTTTAATGCCGAACCTTCACCATGCAGTCCCAGGGATCCAAAGAAAGAGAAAGTTACCTCCTCGGAACCAGGCTTTATGCCCTCGGTGAAGGAGGGAGGAGGGGAGAGGGTCTGCCGGCCAATGGGGGCAGACCCCAGGAGAGGTGGACACCAGGTGGTGTCAGGTATACAGGTACAGGGGTTTCTGGGAAGGTAGGTTTTACAAACACTTCTATAAACAGGGACAGTGCAACAAGAACTAGCTACATTTGTGCGATACAACATGTCTTGTTCTAGCTGATACTACATTTTAAATTTGCTTTAGTTGACCAGACATTTTGGGGAGCACCCATATTCAGTGTAGATCTTAGGAAAGTTTGAAGTGCTGAGAGCTTTTCCTGGAAAAGGATAATCATGACATCTTTAAATTCAGCAAGTAAAATTAAAAAGGCGGGGTTTTTGTCTTCAGCTTTAAAGAAGGCAAACAAAGGAAGAGGCTGCAAAGAGAGGAGCAAAGCTCTCAGAATCTTGTATTGCTTTTGCAGATGTCTCAGGCAAAGCCTAAACATAAAGCACCCAGGAAAAGGGTGTCAGCAGAGCAGAGATCCTCTGATCTGCCCATCTGTGAGGTTTACTATTCAACAGTAAGTACCAGGGTGCAGCCACCCTTACAGGCAGCTGTGTCTGAAACCAGACCACAGTCTGTCCATGCAGGTACCAAATGTGAGCAATGCTTTTGTTATTCTGACAGAGCAAAACACTAGAGGATAATATATAAGCAGATGGTAATAATTTTTATCTGTTGAGGTAGGTAGTTTTTACAGTTTCTGCATACTTTGAAATATGCAGTACAACAACTGTACAGGCATCCTTCACACTTAACAAACCTTAGGTAAATAAAAGGCTTGCAGGATTTTGTTGTTGTTGTTGCTCAGTACAGAAGGCTCCATGTGTTGGGTCCCATGAGATGCTCCTTTGCCCATCCCACCAACCAGTGAAGTAACCACAAGCATTCTCGCCGAGACATCCTGAGGGTCCTTTGGGCCCTGTGGGGAGACTCCTGCCCTTCAAAGCCTACACAGTGTACCTGGCCTATGAGATATAGTGCTACAAACACATAATCTGCTTGCATTGCACGGTGAGAGCATAGGAGGCGAACAGATAAGCCAGTCTCATGCATAAAATGCAAATCCCGTCAGATCTCTGTGCATGCAAGCTAACTGGGAAAGCTCCTCTGGTGCCTAGGCAGCTGCCAGCATTGCTGGAAACACTGCAAATTATATTTACAGAAGACAAAGCCAGAATGTAAAACAAATTATGAGAAAGTGCTGACTTCTCAACCTCAAACAAAGAGCTCACAGCAGCCAGTGTGCATATGAGTGGGTCTCTGGATTCACTGGCACTTGGTTGACTTCTTCTCAGAACAAATTCTTGAATTTGTCACTGCCATTTTTCCTTTATCAAGAGCCAGTAATATTGTTTTGCTAATGGTTTATGCAGGAGTACTGGAGCCAGCAGATTGCACGCTGGTTGCTTTTATTGGTCTATTAAAATGAAATTAAGCTGATACTAAAGCTTTCATAATCATTTAGGTTACTTCATTATGAGTTCAGGGCAGAAAAGCAACCAATAGAGTGTTATACAATTGAGCAGGCAAAGTACATCTGCCCCTCACTCTAAAGGAAAAATCCATATGGACTGAAGGAAAAATCAACATTGGGAAAGTTGGTTCTCCAGAGTTTCTGCTGTTAGACAGCTGCTTGCTGTACTTAGCACCACAGAAAAAAAAAAAAAAAAAAAGGGAAGTAAATTTACCAGAAGTAGAGTTTGACAGAAAGTATGCCAGGATGACTGCTATTGCACATTTATCATTGGCTGTATCCAGAAGCCCATATCAGGAACCAGGACATGGCTGCACAATCGCTACACAAAAAGGGAACAGGGACTATCCAAGTATAAAACAAAAGACACAACAGAAAGCAAGATGCAAAGAGAGGGTAAAAACAAAAAATGAAGCAATATTTCTTGTCCTGACAGCAACCAGTCTCGATACAGCCACATACTGCTGCCACGTTTTCCATTCATGGCATAAAGTACATGGCAGGACCTGCAGATAACAAGGGAGGAAACTGCAGGTGTTTACTGAAAGCCTTTCCCAATGTTTGGGGAAAAGGCAGGACAAAGGAGGCTGATTAAGAATTTCATAATTTATTTGAAGGCTAGGTTGGATTTAGGAAGAAAACACTCGGAGCAGGACGATAGTACACAGATGCAAAAAGTCTTATTCTGACTCCTTACTTATGTTTTCGTCCAAGCAGGAGCAAAGCAAGGCCATCTTGCAATATCATGATCATAAAGGAAACCATCAGATGTATCACGGAATCTCATAGCAGGTTCTTTTGCAAACAACCAAACTAAACATTACTGTTCATGTCCTGTGTTTCTGCAAATCTTCCTTGGAGTGTAGAGTCAAGAAATACCATGTACCCACAGTAATTCCGTTGGCCTTGCAAGCCTAAAAATATTTTTATTTGGGATTTTGTTCTTAACAAGTCATTGTTCACATTTCTACAAGAACAGCAAATTTTATTTTAAATTTTTTTTAGATTTTTTCTTTTTTTACATTCCATTTATACTGACAAGTTTGCTACTTGATTTTCTGGCCACACAAAAAGAGAACTTTATTTAGCATTAGGCTGCCAAATAATTTCTCCTCTTCTTTTTTTTAAGCTCTATCAATTGACATTCTTGAATTTGTAAAACAATTTTGAAGAGACCTAGGAATCAAGAAGAGGATTGGTCATATAATAGTATTTTCAATTCATAAGAAAACATAAAGCGTAAGTACCCATGGCTCAAATTCTCAAAAGAATTTAGAGCTGTGACTGAACCAGGATTACTATGCTTGAATTTCACATGCCATTCATTCAACTAGCTCAGGTGTAAGGAATAGCACTAAACCACTTTTAATTTACATGACATAGAAAGCACAGATCACTGACTCTGAGTATCAGATGTGCTTAAAACTGCCTTTCTAAAAAAAAAAAAAGACTAGCCATATATCAGCAAAATATAGGAACACTAAAATGTACAAAGATCTATGTGAACCAGGATGCATGCATTTGGATTGAAAAAGAACGGGCAAATCAGAGAAGCAACATGTCTCTGAGAAAGCAGCACCCAAAGTCCTTGTGGTTTTCCACGTGGAACATTAAAATTGCGGGCATATGATTTATCAAAAACCTCTATGTTGATGAACAAACTATAGGCCTGCCCCTGGAGCTCACCTGAAAAAAAAAAAAAAGCAACCAACCCACCAGGTAACATCCCTATCAAGCTGAACTTTGATTTGTAGCATTTAATGTAAGACACACTCAAGCATTAGTTGTTAACAGCTGAAGAATGTAATCTGACAGCTACAAGACAGAACAAAGCATATAATCCAGTTCCTTCACCAGCAGTTTGAGTCCAGACAACCAAATTAATGTTCAAAAAGATCCATTTTCTTTCTTTTACAGCCATACTGAAATGAATGAAAATGACATGGACATGAATGCTAAGAATCTGCAGACAATTTTCACTTCCCCCTGCATCACACCACTGTGATCACAGTGGCACTACTGTGATGACGGGCTTAGATAAGGAAGACAAAATGCAGAGCAGAATGTGTTTTGAGTTTCTTCCATTAATCTCTGACTCTCCATATACAGCCACAAGTGGTCAAATTTGCCTACTATTTGAAGGGCAGAGAATTAAGAGACCCCAACAGCCTGGAAGTCCCAGCTTCATCTCGTGGCCTGTGTTTAGGCATGGACACCTTTGTCATTTCTCAGTCCAGCTGTGGCACTAAGAGATGTTTGCGATCTACCATAACGGCACCAGTGGCTCAGAAAATCCAACAGGCAGCAAGTATCAAACTGCAGTCCCTCAACAACACAGACTAAAAGATAGAAAAGAAAACCAACACCCCATTCTGACTCCTCCCAAACTCCCACACATCCCCCACCTCAAACATAATACTACTTTATCTCCTTTGTCTACAACAAAGTTTCACAGGATAGGAAACTGAGCCTCTTACATTAAAAACTACTCAGCTCACTGGAAGAGGACCTAGAACAAGTATTGGCCATGCTGTTTTGAACATCACGGAGAGACACCAACACAGCAGTGGCAGGACAGCTATATCAAACAAAACTTAATCCTAAATAATAGCTACAAACCATGTAATGAAACTTCTATTACGTAATACAGCTCTAAAGAGCCAGCTGTGATGATGAGCAGCCTTTATGCTCATGCTGCAGAAGGGAGCTGAGTGTTGGCTGCAGAAGCAGGATGTGTATTCCAACTGTCTTCTGACAGCTGCGCTTATCCACACTCCTTCAGGCTAAAATCTGTCCATCCCCTCCTACAGGTATGCTCCAGCAAGCCTCTGAGCACTGAATTTTGAAAAGTCAACTACACTAGTTTCTCTCAGAGGAGGTGAGCACATCATAATTTGCCCCTTAGCCAGCCCCATCAAAAGCAGTTGAAGCTTTAGGAGGCACAAATCAATATGTGCTTTTCTGGTAGGCTTCATGCTCTTTAGCTCTCTGTGTTGAAAAGTTCTTTACTCCACTAATAGCCCCTTGAAGAATAAGGGCAACTAGAAGTAACACTACTGGAATCCAATTCAAACCAATGAGTTACTTTATTACAGTTCCTTAAAAGCTTATAAATTAAAATTAGCTGTATTTTAAAGATCAGTTTAAGCTCTTTTTCCATACGGGAGGTGAATCCCAAATTTTCAGTAGATGCTAGTGACCAATTTCTCCCCTATTTTAAGTCCACCTCTAAGTCCTTATTTCTGCTTTCCAAGAAGTGCTTGTAGCTAGAAATCAGATGTACAGGGAGGGAAAACTACAGTGAATAATCAGATGAGGCAGTTATCTTTCAAGAAGGTTTAAAGGGTTTGGGAGCCTTCAACTTGGAAAACAGATGACTGGGTAAAGAGGAAGAGAAAGGCTGAATGCACAGCTGAATGAGGCCAAGTACAGAACTATTATATGCCAAGCCCTGTAACAATAGCTTCAATGAGTGTCCCTTTTCCTAGCAGGAAATTAATTTAATTCATTCATTTACTTTTTTACACAGTACACAGACAAAATCTGAAATCTGTTACCGCAGGAAATGGCAGAAGATGACAGATTCAAAAGGAACTAGGCAAATCCATGGAAGATGGATGCAAACCAGTAATTAAAACCAATAAAAAGGGGGCTACACCCTAATATCTCTGATCCAAGTAGACCATATGTTTGGGAGACATGAAGAACCTCAGACAGTGGCCAGTCTTCTGGCACACCGCTGCCACCATCCCAGACAGAGTAGACACTGACAGACACTCGTCTCACCCATCTGACTTCTTCCAGTCTTGCAGATGCTCTTGTTTCTGAATACACAGTTACCCAGAGCTCAATTAATAAATGGTGAAAACAGAACAGTATTTTGGTCTGTAACTGAAGGTGAACAAGGCAAAAGCTTTTATAAACGTGCAAGAAGAAACATCCTTATAAAGGAGGACAACAGAACCCATTTATTAAAGTCTTAAAAGAAATACTTTCATTCTTTCAGCAGAATAAATTCAGAACACTAGGGAGATTTTCAATCTTGCTAATCTTGTCAAAGTTTTTTGAAATAAAACTGGCATGGGAGCAATATATTTTTTTTTCCTATTTCATATTAAATAAATGAAATATTCATCATTCTGTATAATCACCACTTAATTGAGTTTTAACCACTACCACATATCTGGGGGCAAGCATGAAATATTGATTACCTAAAACCTACACAAATTGTATCATTTCAGACACATGATCTCTGACCCTACAGAGTTTAAGAAGCAAACCAACCAATCCATCAAAACACCTTCTCCAAGTTCATACATGGGAAAGTTATGCACTATTCAATACTCCATTAAACATTCAGACTTCCTCTGTAACCCAAGAATACAAACCCCATCATTCCGCAGATTTATAAAACCATGAACAACCACAAAGATCATCTTACACCTGCAATACATAGACCATCCAACTGAACACAAACCCCGACAAGTAGGAAGAGCATCTCCTCTCACCCCTGCAAATGTCCCACTGAACTTTACAGCCTGAGAACTGGCTAGATGAGGATTTGGAAAGCTGTTCCATTTTGACCAACACCTCACAAAGAGCAACATAACACATGGACAGGTCTGTGTGGTATCTTATTGAGGGTGCTTTTCATGAAAACATAATGATTAAATATGAGGAGTTTGGCTGGGGTAGAGTTAATTTCTTTCACAGTAGCTAGTTTGGATTTGTGTTGGAAAGAGAGTTGATAACACAGGGATGTTTTACTTACTGCTGAGCTGTGCTTACACAGCTTCTAGTACCACCATGCCAGTGAAGAAGGCTTGGGGTGCACAAAAGGTTGGGACGATATAGTCAGGACAGCTGATCCTAACTGTCCAAAGGATATTCCATATTATACGGTGTTATGATGAGCATATAAAGCTGAGGGAAGAAGGAAAGGGGAATGTTCAGAGTGATGATGGTTGTCTTCCCAAGTAACCACTATGCGTGATGGAGCCCTGATTTCCTAGGGATGGCTGAACACCTGCCAGCCTATGGGAAGTGGTGAATGTATTCCTCATTTTCCTCTGTTTGTGTGCGCAACCTTTGGTTTAACTGCTTTTATCTCAACCCATGCTTTTTTCTGACTTCTACCACTCTGATTTCTTTTTGCATTCCACTGGGTGAGGGTGAGGAAGAGGCTGTGTGGTGCCTTGTTGCTGGCTGGAGTTAAACCACAGCCATCCTTTTTGGGTGCCAGTCTGGGATTTGAACATCTGGAGATAACAGGTTGGATCGGAAGGGGCTAGATGGAATTTATAGCTGTTATTGCTGTTTGGCTATTAATCAGCTGGCCCCTGCACCTGCAAGGCTTGCTTGCCTTACTATATGTCAGAGTCTGGTGCTCATTACTGGCTGTGTTTTGCTTTCACTGCTTCCTGTACTGCTGTGCTGCTTATCATCTTACTCTGCTGTGCCTGGGAACATTTTGATAACAGCTGTGGCGATGCGCCTGGGCTGGCAGATGACCAGAGCATCACTGCTGTGCTGGACAGGCTGGAATTGCAGTGTGAACTCAAGTCAAAGGGACTGTCACCCGTGGATGAGTCCACACCAGAGCAGAACACTCCAAAGTGCTGCAGATAAGCCCATGCCAGAGCAGGTACTGTGGCTGTGTTTATGTCTGTGCTGCAGCAGGTGTACCTGCAAAGGGATTGCGGCCAATGGATAAAAGGCCATGCTGGAACAGGTGTATCTCAAGGTAGCTCTGCCCATGGATAAATCCATGTCACAGGAGTACAGCCCTGAAGAAACTGTGGCTCATAGATAAGGCTCCACTTGTAGCAAGTACAACCCTAAGGAACTGCAATCCATGGATAAATCCAAGCTGCAGCAGGGTCAAGTTCACTGCACTATTAAAGCCTAAGGTCTGGTCCAAAGTGACAAGGGGTAGAGATTGTAATGGAAATACCTTTACACTGATGTAACACAGGATTTGAGTTACATGTTAAGGGAATTGTTACAGCAGAAACCACCCAAACCAACAGAGGACAAGCCTTACAAGAAGCAGTGCAAGAGCAACAGTGACCTGACCTGAGCTGGTTGTGGTGCCCAGTAATTCCACACAAGTAACTACACACCATCTCTCCTGTCCTGAGTACTCCCTATAAGAGATGGAACCACTGAATCATGGACTAAATGAACCCAATGTTCATTGACTCAGGGAATGATATCTACATATTATACCAAAGGGAATGAGTGAAGGGTGGTGGGGGTTAATGAGGATGTATTGGATAGTGTGGGAGCTGGGCATGATGTAAATGGGATGGAATCAGCAGTACAGAATGTGCTGGTTTTGGCTGGGGCAGCGTTAATTTGATTCACAGTAGCTAGGATGGGGCTATGTTTCGGATTTGGGCTGAAAACACTGTTAATAACACAGGAACATTTTAGTTTGCTGAGCAGTGCTTGCATGGAGCCAAGGCCTTTTCTGTGCCTTACAACTGCCTCACTGGCAGGGTGACACTAGGGCTGCATAAGAAGCTGAGAGGGGACTGAGTCGGAACAGCTGTTTTCAAGTGACCATAGGTATATTCCATATTATATGGTGTCATGCTCAGAATATCAAGTGTGGGAAGAAGGAGAAGGGGAAGATACTCAGAGTGATGACATTTGTCTTCCCAATTAACTGTTATGTGTGATGGAGCCTGGGGATGGCTAAACACCTGCCTGTCCAGAAGAAGCAGTGAATAAATTCCTCGCTTTGCTTTCCCTATTAAGCTGTCCTTATCTCAGCCCATGAGTTTACTAGCTTTTATCCTTCTGATTCACTTCCCCATCCCAGCAGGAGAGGGTGAGCAAGCAGCTGTGTGGTGTTTAGTTGCCAACTAGGGTTGAACAATGACATGAAACAAAATAATTTTTGTGGCTTTCAGACAAATAGAAACCTTTGGAAGATATTTCTCATTTATAACATTTTCTGACAAACTTAGGCAAGCATCCGGAAAATCATGGTGAATCCATAATATCTAGACAACATTGTGAATGAACTTTGCTTGGACTTACAATTCATTTGAAGACAAATCTCAGATCAAAGCTGCATAGATTTAAATAGAACTTACTTATTTCTTGCAAAATTATGTGTCCAGGTTCCAGAACCAAGGTGCAGGAGGAACAGGATAGCCCAGCTCTGGCAAATGATGGAGGAGAGTTTAACACCACACAATGGCAATGCCAGTGCCTCTTTAAGGTACAATGTCAACTGTATCACAAGTCAAGCACTGCCTAAGGCTTTTCAAGCCAAGAGGAAAGTAGATGTGATCTAGGCCATTAAAGCGAAAAAAAGAATAATAAAGTTAATATTTCTCAATAGAGGAAAAGAAACTGACATATTATTGACGATTGATGGAGAGACGGGAAGACTGATTCGGTGATCAGAATTTGATTTTACTCAGATTTTCCAGAAGCTTATATACCATTTCAAGTTGGTTAATAATTTTTACTACAATGATTAGATTATACATGTTACAGTCAAACTCATGCATTTTACAAACACGCTTGTTTGGAGAAGTTTGATCCCATCTCCTGTTTCCTGTAAACAGACCAAATCC
>VZUI01031069.1:0-10065 GCA_013401135.1 Cettia cetti | reverse complement strand
CAGAGCTCCGTACCCAGGGCAGGCAGAGCTCCGTACCCAGGGCAGGCAGAGCTCCGTACCCAGGGCAGGCAGAGCTCTGTACCCAGGGCAGGCAGAGCTCTGTACCCAGGGCAGGCAGAGCCCGGCGGGGTCCAGCCCCGCGCCCCCCGGGCAGCGCTGCCGAGGCTGGGGCTGCTCCCCGCTCTGAATCAGCCTCTCCACAGCAGCTCCGGAGCTGGAGACACTGTAAATAATGACTTTGCACTGCGTCAGGAGCTAATCCACTCAGTGATGCAAATGAAATTCATGGGCCACTTCCCCCTCACTCGGCTCCTGGGTGATATTATAAAACAATCCTGACTCCGTGGCGCTGTGATGTCACCGCGGCTGCAGGAAGCCATTCAGGGGAGCCAGGCCGGCTTCCCCTCCTCTTCACCACCTCACTTTCTCATTCTTCTGCTATAATTGGAAATCATGAAAATGCATTGGTTCATGTGCTCCGGTGTCAGCTATTCAGCGTGCTTGTGCTCTCTGTTCAGACCATCAGAATGAAGGGATTTAAGCGTTCCCCCCAAAGGTGAAGCTATTCCTGTTGCATCCTTTCACATGGCAACAAAAGATGGGGAGGAATCCACCAGCAGGATCAGCTGGAACACGCTGGCAGCACAGCGTGAGGAAGAGGAAGAACAGCTGAAGGCTGAGATTTAGGCATCTGAATCTTTTTTAGCTTCCCTGCTGCTGACTAAATATCAAATGTAGGAAGAGGAGAGCAGAACTACAAGAGACTGAAGATTTTAAACATAGAATCAGAGAATCCTGGAATGGTTTGGATTGGAAGGGACCTTAAAGCCCATCCAGTTCCAACCCTTGCCACGGCATGGACAGCTCCCACTGCCCCAGGCTGCTCCCAGCCCCAGTGTCCAGCCTGGCCTGGGGCACTGCCAGGGATCCAGGGGCAGCCACAGCTGTGCCAGGGCCTGCCCACCCTGCCAGGGAGCAATTCCTGCCCAGGATCCCACCCAGCCCTGCCCTCTGGCAGTGGGAGCCATTCCCTGTGTCCTGTCCTTGTCCCCAGTCCCTCTGCAGCTCTCCTGGAGCCCTTCAGGCCCTGCCAGGGGCTCTGAGCCCTCTCCAGGTGAGCACCCCCAGCTCTCCCAGCCTGGCTCCAGGGCAGAGGGGCTCCAGCCCTGCGAGCAGCTCTGGGCTCTCTGCAGCAGCTCCAAGCCCTGACTGAGCGCAGAGGCCCCCGAGCTCAGGGCTGCTGCCCCAGGCCAGCTGCTCCCAGGATCCCCTCACAGACACAGTTATCCCCCACTTGCCCAACCACACCCCAAAATAACCAACTCATCTCCTGCTCGGAGCTGGAAAGCTTCCCTTGCTGCAAAGACTGAGCTGGGGAGGGAGCTCCCACCCGAAGAAGGAAGCTCACAGACTGGCTCTTTGGAAAAACCCAGATTTAAGTAGATGCAAAAAAGCCAATTTTCAGGGAGCTGTGCCATAACAAGCCTCAAGTTTGCAAATCCAGTAACTTCCATGTACTGGAGCTTATTAATATTGGATTTTTTTGGCAGGCACTGCCTTGTCCAGCTCGGATTAGCAGCAAGTATATTCTGCTTGTCAGATTTAAACAAGATGTATAAATCTGGCACAAAAGCAGGACCAAATATGGAAGCAAATTATTTAAATTGACAAGATGTAGCTCAGAAGCACTAAGCACTGGCAGTCAGTGCCCATCAGCTGGGGCAGGAAGGCTCCTGCTCTGCCCCACGGGAGTTAAATCCTGAAGCCAGAGCCCAGCCAGGTTACCCACCCCAAACACTGACTCCAAACCAGGCTGGACTGGAATTTATTTTATTTTTTTTTTTCCCCACATGATGAGAAGAGCAGGATGGCTGTAAAGAGCTGAGGGAGTCAGCCCAAAATCCCTGAAAAGCAAAGAGCTGGAGCAGAGCCCGAGGGCAGGGCCTGGGCTGCACCTGGGGCTGCAGCCCCTGCCCAACACCTGCAGGAGCCACACCCAGGGCTCCAGGGGAGGGGAGGGGGCTCTGGCTCTCAGGAGGTGACACCCAGCCCTGTCCCTGCCCGGGACACACGGCTGCAGGGCCCATCCCGTGCTGCAGAGCAGGATGTGGCCAGGGACAGTGGCCAGCAGGGCCTGGCAGCCGCCAGGGAGGAGCAGCAGGAGCAGGGCTCCATCTGCCCCGTGGTGCTGCGGGAGCTGAGCTGTCACATCTCATGAAGGACACTGCCCTTCACGGGGAGCCGGCCTCAGCTGCCAGCAGTGATGGCCAGGGCTCCACGAGGGGCCCCGGGAGGGCTCAGCCAGCTCCCCACCCATGAACAGGAGTCACCCTCAACAGGAGAAAAGCGAGTGCTGCTGGCAAGTTATTAATCACAGAGTTCAGGTGCCTCCTCACAGGGAGAACATTTTCATTTGTTCCATTTTTCCAGAGCAGGCTGGTCTCAAACCAGGCTGGATCCATCCCTCAGAGCCTGCAGCAGCGCTGGGCTGACCATGGCAAAGACAAACGAGGCACCTGCACACAGGGGAAGCAGCCTGGCCAGAGCCGTCCCTTTGGCTGGCCCAGCCTCGGCCACCCTCCCCAAAGCAGGGACACCTTTGGGTGACAGGAGCTCCAGGACACGGCTCCATCCCCCAGGGGCACCCCCAGAGCTGCAGGGCCTCACCACAGCCAAAGCCACTTCCTTCCCCCAGCCCTGGGCTCCTTGGGATGAGGCACAGAGGAGGAGCAGACTCTCCCTGGAGAGACCCCACAGCTTCTCCGCGGGGTCCCCCTCACGGGGTGAGTGCACCCCCAGGAGCAGGCTGTGCTTTGGGGCCGTGCCCCCCTCCCAGAGCAGCCACAGGCAGCACAGCTCCCTCTGGGAATGGTTCTGCTGGACACTGCGTTTGAACACCAGCCACCAGCGGGGCTGCCCTCCTGTGTCCCCATCCCTTCTGGGCTCTTGTGGAAACACTGACTGCCTGCTGCTGCCTGCTGCAGGGCAGGGCCAGCCAGGGCCAGCCTCCCCTCCCTGCTGGGGCACAGCCCTGGCACCAGCCCTGCTCATTTCACCTTCATCCACCGGCTCTGCAAAGCCAAGGCCGTTGCTGTGTCACTGTACACCCCGACGTCCCTGTCACCTCTCTGCCTCCAGGGACCCCTGGTCGTGGCAGAGGCCACGTGCAGCAGCCTAGAGCAGTGATGGATGGAAGGAGGGAGCCAGAGCTGGGGAACAGCAGCCCCCAGCTGTCCTTCCCCTGAAGAAAGGGACCCCCAAGGGACAGCCCCTGTCTCCGTCACCCTCGGGTCCAGATGCCCCAGCCCCACCTCTCTGTCCAGGTGCCAGGTGTGGGGAATTGGTCACCCCAGGGAGCCCTTGCAGGGTCCCACCCCAGGGAGCACAGACCTGTGGATTCTGCTAAATCTCAAAGTACGGCCCACAGCCATTCCAGGGGATGCTCAAGCCCTTGGCCAGGCTTTATTTCCTCCAGCATCACCTGACAGGGGTGGAGGGGCTCTGTCCCCTCAGCCAGCTGTGGGGCAGCACACAGGGCAACCCCAGAAGGGTGCTGGACACCCAGGGCTGCATGCAGGACCCCCACAGCAGCTGCTGAGCTTGTGCTCTTGCCTTTCCCAAAGAGCACAGGGAACAGGCTGCCCCAGCCTGTGCTCCCCTGCCCCTGCAGGGAGCTCCTTGCTCACCCTGCTCTGAGCTGATGTGCTGGCAGAGCAGTGAGATTGATGGGCTGGCACAGCAGTGACTCACGAAGCCACACCGGAGGGATTCTCTCAGCACACTCGGTGCTGCCCTCGGGGCCTGGGCAGGGCCACAGCAACGCCACCAGCCCTGAGAGGGGCCCGGCAGCACCACTCCTCTGACAGCTGCTGCTGCAGGGAGAGCCACCCAAACACGGTCCTGGGCACAACCCCACCCCTCCCACCGCGGCAAAGCTCCCCTCTGGTCACCACACACCTCCGGTTCAGGGGAGAGCACTTCCACCTTCCCCTTGTGGCCACCCCCCCGTGTTCCAGGCCCCCTGCCCTCCTAAAGCACGGCCAGAAGGAATCCCTCTGTCACTGTCACCGTGCCACTTCTTAGCTGGTGGCTCCAGCGGGGCCTGGCTGGCACTGAGGAGCCTCTCCAGGTTTCTGCCTCTTGAGCTGCAGGAGGAGGAGGAGGAGGAGCTGTGCTGGCTGGGAAGGGGGGAGGGCAGCAGCCCCCTGCACAACTCCCCCGGCTCCAGTTCCTCCACAAAGGCGGCAGTTAACAGAATTCGCACCAACATCTGGGGGCAGCCTCAGCCCCACCTCCTGTTCACAGCAGACACCAACCAAACCCTCCAGGTCCTGCCCCGTTCCACGGCATCCTCTGCTGGTGCTGGGACAGGTGAGTGCTGCCCGCACCTCGCCCTGCCAGGACCTGTGCTGCAGGAGCCGCTGGGATCACACGTGTGATCGTGCAGAAACGCTGCACTGCTCGCTCAGAAGTCTCCTTAGAGACAGCCCAGGCATTAAATTCCCCAGGAAGGCTCAAGAGCTGGAGAACAATCATGGCAGAGGCTCAGGACCGGGGTGCTTTAAGCCCTGCGGTGGTGTCAGAGCAACAGGATCCAGGCAGAGGTGCTGCTGCACTCCCTCCTGCCCCCCGAGTGCCCCCGGGCCGGCTCCAAACCTCCCAGCCAGCGGCGGAGCCCCCGGGAAGGAAACAGAGCTCTCATTATCGGGGCCCGGACGGCTTTAGGATGACAGCTATCTCCGGAGATAAGGAAGAAAAACCCACCCTGCAACTGCAGGGGGCAGGGAAAGAGAAACCGCTGCCACTGCGAGCCCTTGGCGCTGCCGGGGACAGCGGCGGGGCTGCCCGGAGAGGAGCTGTCCCCGCCCCGCGGCTCGCCTGCACCCCGAACACCTCTCCCTCCTGAGCATCTCCCTCCCAAGCACCCCTCTGCCTCCTAAACCCTGCCCCCTAAACCCTTCCACTCCTAAACATCCTTCTCTCCTAAATATCTCTCCCTCCTGAAACCTCCTCTCCCTCCCCTTCTCCCTCGTTAAACCCCTCTCTCCTAAACAGCCCTTCCTCCTAAGCACCCCTCCATCCAACCCCCTCTCCCTCCTGACCCCGCTCCGTCCCCGGGCGCTCCGCTGAGCAGCAGGACGGGCAGGCAGGGCAGGGCAGGGCAGGACAGGGCAGGGCAGGGCAGTGCCCAGGGCAGGATGGGCAGGACAGGACAGTGCCCAGGGCAGGGCAGGACAGGACAGTGCCCAGGGCAGGACAGGGCAGTGCCCAGGGCAGGGCGGGTTTAGCGAGGCCGGCTCAGGGGCAGGCGCTGAGCCCAGCCTGGGGCAGCCCGAGGCAGGGGCACGGCTCCCCTCTCCCCTCAGCGCACCGGGCCGTGCAGCAGCACCGTCCCTCTGTGCACACACTTCCCTTTTGTGCCAGACCTGCCCTGCAGCGCTGCCCGGGCTCCGTGCGGGGACAGCCCTGGGGACAGCCCTGGGGACACGGCTCCAGCCCCCAGAGCGGCCTTCCCACCGCTGGGAGCACAAAAAGCCCTCCGAAATCGTGTTTCCAATTTCTGCAGCATTATATAATTAGCATCATTTGTGTTGCAAAAGTAATTGCAGTAACATTTTTAATTAGTCTATTTGAACACTAACATTGCTCCAGTGTGCATAATATGTTGACACGAAATTACTGGGTTTGAGGCAACTCGGAATGATTGGAGTTTGTTTTGCTTTTGTTTGTCACTTGTTTAATAGAGTCAATAAGAGCCGGCGCTGAGCGGAGCCCGGCCCAGCCCGCAGAGCGGCTCCAGCCGCAGGGGAGAGCAGGGTGAGATGGGTTTCACTTCCGTCTGGGGGGAGGAAGGGTGCTTGAGAAGCCACTGAACTAGAGAGAAATGCTTGCTTGAGAGGTAGGGCCGGGTGACATTTCCCAGCTGCTCAGCGCTGGTCTCAGATGTTGGCTGGTGAAAACACAAACCAGAAGGGGAGCAGTGGCCTTGGAGGACAGGGAGAGGAGAACCTGCAGGGAGGAATCTGCGTGGCGTAAAGTTTGGAAGGAGATCTAATCTGAAGAGTGGCTTTGCTCACTGAGTCACGAGCAGGGACAAGAAGTAAACATTTCCCCAGGAAAGTTACTGCATGAGATCCAAGCACCCAGTACCAAATGATGCTTTCCCCCCCCCTTTCTCTTCAGGAAGAATCAAGATTCTCCTTTCCAAGATCTTTTCCACATCGTACACATGAAAGCAGTGACAGATGCAGGTTATTTTTTGCTCCCGAGTGTGAATCATGTTCCACTGCTCCTCACCTCTGCCCAGGCCCCCAGGGTGTGAGCCCAGGTGGGGCAAAGCCAGCTCCTGGGGACACGTCCCCCCGGCACCCTGACCCCACAGGAACCCCACAGGGACCCCACAGGGACCCCAGGAGAAACGGCCCCGAGGGTGCCAGGGCGGGGGAAACACGAGCAGGAAAGAGAAAGCTGCCAGTTCCCAAAAGGCGACCAAGAACTTCGCTCTCCAGAGCTTCCAAAGCAAGCTGCCCTTCCTTTACCATCCTGCAGCCTTCCCACGCCAGGAGAGCCGGCACTCGGCCGCTTGTTCCCTCCCCAGCCCGCAGACAGCGGGGGCTGCTCGCCCCTCCCCACACACGGCTGGTGCTGGCGGCGTGGGTGGTCCCATCCCGGGAAGGGGGGCACACACACGCTCCCCTTCCTCTGCTCCTGCCAGCTTCCTTCACCCTCCGGCTGCAGCAGCGCCGGGCAGCCCCTCGTTCCACGGCTGAGAGGCGGCCCGGGGGCATCCAGCCTCCCTCGGGAAGAGTTCCTCCTCCTGGCGGCTCCAGGCACATCCCTCGGCTTCCAACACCCACAAGGTATTGATTTCTTTCTGTTAAGCTGCCAGGACCAGCGCTGCTCCTGGAGGGCTGTGCACAGACCTCCGCTGCCCACACCCAGACACTTTCTGGCTCACGAGAGAGACGTTGGCCCAGGAAGCCTTCAGATGCACACAAGGATAAGGAGGAGATGGTGTGCGAGGATAAGAAGCAGATTAGCAGGCAATTAAAGTGGCATTTTGTGGTATCCATTAGTATTTCAAGCTACAAAGAGTCAGTTTCTGCTAACTTCCTGCCAAAAGTCACAAGTAATGAGCTAATTAACAATCTAATTATTGCAAATGCCCTAGAAAGAAATCAGGGCACAGGTGAAAACCTACTTAAAGCGAGCACAGCAGCAGGAACAGCTGAGAGCAGACAGGCTGTGCCCCAGCTGCGTTTCCAGCCGTGCCACAGCTCCACGGGACCAAGCGCTGCGGGAAGTTCTTCAAGTGGATTAAAGCTGTGGTCAGTAAGGGAGAGGGAGACCCTCCCTCCAGAGCTCCCTGCCAGCCCTGTGGGGCTGAAGAACCCCCCCAAAAAAACCTCAGCCCTGGGATTTTCTGCCAGCATTGGCCGAGTTCAACAGCAGCTGCAGCGCAGCCCGTGGGCACAAACCCAGAGCTGGTGGTGCCTGCACTCCCAGCTCGAGCAGGGCTCCCCTGGCACAGCTGGGGCAGGGCAGGGCCAGCCCTGGCAGCCCCGGCTCTGCCTCCCGGCAGGACAGGCCCCGGGGCAGCCGTGGGGGCAGAGCAGGTGGCGGGGGGAGGGATCCCTGCGCTGATTCCCCGGCTGGAAGCTTCCTGCAGGGAGACACGGCGTGCCCTCCAGCCCAGGGCACACCTGCACCCCCAGAGCTGCCTCACCCACGGAGCACCTTCACCTGGGCACCCCAGCACCCCCAGAGCTGCCTCACCCACGGAGCACCTTCACCTGGGCACCCCAGCACCCCCAGAGCTGCCCCACCCACGGAGCACCTTCACCTGGGCACCCCAGCACCCCCAGAGCTGCCCCACCCACGGAGCACCTTCACCTGAGCACCCCAGCACCGTGCAGGTCTCGGGTTTAGGAAAGCAGGGACAGGGCTGGCCTGCAGAGCTCAGGATTCCCCGGGGCACAGGAAACGTTCCCTGTGCCCGGCTGTAACAGCAGAGCCACCTGCAAAGGGCTTTCCAGGGATGCCAGCGAGCAGCCACACGCCCCGGGGGTGTCACTGGGCACGGCGGGCTCCTGGCAGGGCTGCGGGGGGCACTGCAGCAGCCAGGGCTGCTCTGCTCACAGCTCCCGGGCCCACCCCCTGCCCTCGCACCCAGGGCTGCTTTAACCCTGCCCAAAGCATCCAAGGATGAACCTTGGAGCCAGAGCACGGTTATGGGTTTGGATAACAGCTCCTGACAGCTGGAGGAGGCTTGGAAGGGCGCCAGACACCCGACACTGGATGCTGCAGGTAGAGCTGAGCAGGGCTGCAGGCGTCACGCAGGCAAACCCTGCCTGGTGCCCACCTGCCCCACAAACACGCTCCAGATTCCATGGGCACGGTGTTTGCACAAATACACCGTCCCTGCAGGGGAAGGCAGGGAATGCACAGCCAGGTGAGCCTGGGAAGAGCCAACCAGAGACCCCAGGTGCACGAAATTCCTGTCAGGAGCGTGACTGAACTGCCCATGTGTGACACCTCAGGTGCCAGGGGAAGCTGTGACCTTGAGAAACAGCCCTAGGACACGTTTTAGTCTCCAGAACCACTTTCCTCTGCTTGCCAACACCTGTCCAGGCCTTCAGGCCGGGCTTTGGGAGATGGCAGGGGGATGCTTTTGGTATTTTAAGGTTATCCACGTGTGGCAAGGATGAGCAGCAGCATCGTTGAAATTGGATTAACCTTACAGTGCTTGTACAGGAGCTGCAGGGACCCCCCGAGGCAGAGCCCCCCTACGGGAGCCCCCCCAGCACCCCACCCCGAGTGTGCCACTCCAAACCCAAGGACAGCTGTGGAGAGGAGCCTTTCAGAGCTCCAAAGCGCGTTGGGTTTCGTGCCAGATACCTCAGCTTGGGAGCCAGCCACCCACCAAAATAAAACTCTGTCCCAAATATTCACAGAAGCAACATTTCACTGCCAGCAGCTGCGAGCCCCAGCCCCGTTTGAACCCCACACAGGTGGGACCCCCAGGGCAGGGCGAGCTCGAGCGGGAGCAGCCCCCAGCTGGGCTGGCTGCAGCGAGCGGAGAACGCCCGGGTAACTCAGCCCAATTTCCCGAGGGGACACCCCAAATCCCCGCAGAGCCCCTCCAGAATCCCAGCACCGTCAGAACAAAGAATTACGGTCATAGTAACCCGGCTACCGCAACGTATTTCGTTATAAAGCCTCGTTTTTTCCCCAGCAACACAAGCGAGCCATTCAAGCCTCGCCGGCTGCGCAGTTCCAGCCCGGAGCTGCCCTCGCCCGGCGCGGCCGCCACCCAGACACATGTTTGGTGCTAAGTACGTTAAAAACAAACTCCCCTCGGCCTTTTTTCGGGGGATTTAGCTGAAGTCCCGGGCGCTTATCTCTGCTAACGAGACCCGACCGGCTTAAAGGCACCGACTAGTTGCTGGGTTGATTAAAAAAATGACTAAGCTGCTTCCCGGTGCGGCGGGGATGCTCGGGGCCGGTGCGGCGGGGATGCTGCGCGCAGGGAGGTGCGGGGCCGGTCCCGGGGGGCGCGCACGGGGCCCCCTGCCCCCCCGGCAGCGCGACACTCACCTTGACACTGGAAGCCCTGCTTGCCGAAGCCCCTGCGGAGAGAGAGGCGCAGTGAGACGCCGGCCCCGCCGCGCAAAGCCCCTGCCCGGAGCCGCCCCGGAGGGCAGCGGGGGCAGCGGGAAGGGATGCGGGGGGTGAGGGCAGCCGGGACGGGAGGAGAGGGGGCCCGGGGATGGCGGGGACGAGCCCCGGCGGGCCGGGCGGGCGCGGGGGGGGCTGTCCCGCCGAGCCGCTGTCCCGGGGCGGCTGCGGCGCTCCGGGGGAAGGCTCACCAGATGAAGTCGGTGCAGTGGCTGCAGAAGGTGGGCTGCTTGAAGAACCGCGCCGTGAACTTGTGGTTCTTCACCTCGTGCACGTTCTTCTGCCGCAGGGCGCCCTTGCGGGCGAAGCGCACCGGGCCCTCCTCGCCCTCGGGGGCCGGCGCTGCCGCGGGCGGCTCGGCCAGGCTGCGGGGGGCTGCGGGGGGCT
>VZUI01031060.1:0-10054 GCA_013401135.1 Cettia cetti | reverse complement strand
TTTTTTTTTTTTTTTTTTTTTTTTTTTTTTTTTTTTTTTTTTTTTTTTTTTTTTGTTTGGTTTCTGTTTTTTTCCCCAGACTTTCAAGCAGGGTCAGAATGATTTTTGTTGTAGTTCTGGAGATTTAACTTTTTAAAAATTTAACAAAGTAAAACCTTTTTTATTCTTATTGCTTGATCTTACAGTTTTCTTGTCCTTGAAGTGCTTATGTGGCAGATGGGTTTAGGTCTTGATTTCTATTTAGTATCCTCCCTTAATAATTTGTATTGCATTTTGTAGGAACAGAACCTCTCAGAATTTCTGAGTGGCAATGTTCTCTTTGACTTTTCTGAGGATGTTCCTCAGGAGGGTGGGCTCTCACTGTCATGCTTAGCAGTACGCAATAAATCAGATTATATTGCACATGGAGTATTAATAAATGCTCTTACAGTTGGCATAAATGATAAAACCAAAATCCATCACACATACTGCTTGTACAGTCATATCATTATATAGTCAAAGGTCTGCAAACAGGTAAGTCCCAACTTTTACTAATAGGAAGAAGTTTTTATGTAAAATAATGAGAAGAACTATTTGAAAATAAAACCTCAGACCTGACTGTCATTTAGGACACTGTCATGGGCAATATGGGTTTAAATCTTCCTAAAGAAATCTCGATGAGAGCCCAGAAATTTCTTATCAGGTCAATTTTTTAAACAGTGACCAAACAGGAGAGGTGTTTTGAAAAGAAGTCTTGACCTTTTCCAAAAAATCTGCTGATCCAATTTTTCAATAAATAAAAAATTGTAAAAGGCAATTATAATTTCATAAAGGCTATGATCCCTTGACATGAGGGAGATCCTTGAGTCCAAAGAGGAAAGCATTTTAGCCTTGGAAAATGGTAGGTATAAAAATGTTCTGTGCCCTGGCATACGCAAAGGATTAGTTTGAAGAGCTTTCTGTCTACCCTTGTGAAGACTTCTGAAATTCTTGATTATCCCTAGGTTGCTAATTTAGGGCTAATCTGGTACAGTTTTACTTTAGCCCTACAAGTCTATGATATACTACAGCTATTTCTGACTGTTCAAATCATGACAAACAATACAGAACTACTTAACATGCTCTAGTTATTTTAAAAGCTTATGGTCCTTGTTCATAATTGGCAAACAATCCTCAAAAATACTTATTGTAACTTCAAACAAAAATCACCCCATTTAATTTCCAGAAGGAACTCAAGGACAATTTATCTTGATTCTACTTTAAGATGTTACCTCTAAATGGATTAACATTATATGGTTATTGCATGGTTTGTCAAGCTGATTTTCATGAAAAAAACTTCTCATATTCTACTTTATCATTTACTATTTTATAGGATTTTTTTCCCATGGTGAGTCTTCAGTTGCCTGTGAGATCTTTCTTCTTAGGAAGGCAGTTTTCTTTTACAATTCCCTGGAAAATTGTGCATGTTGACAAGACGCTTGCACTGTAAATCTAGCTAAATTATTGCTTAATTTTGTTTGTAAAATTTAAACAAAACACAAAAGCAAAATATATGACATCAAAATATATTTTCAGGGGATGGTAGTAGATTTTCTTCTCTCTTAGATGTTTATCTCTGTGTTTCAGAATACAATTGAACTTCATATAAAAAAAAAAATCACAAAGAGGAGAGTAGCTCTCATGGCTGACATCTTTTGTCTTGGTCTCATCATGTTAAACAGGCAAATCCAGCCCCCATTGCTCCAGAGGCTCATCCCTAGCCTTTACTGGAGACTGAACACATACATATCAAACCTCATGGTTTGAAACAGACTTTTCTTATTGTTCTGAGATTCCATGACGGGGTAGAATTTGTAAACATCTATTAATACTGAGTTCTGATGAGTCCAGCATTCAATATACTTGAGTACTGTATTTTATACTTGAGTCTCTGTTTAGGTCTGATTTTAAAGAAAGAATGAGAAAGAATTATGCAATAAAAATCTCTGCTTCTGAAAAATGTGTCATTTGTAGGCAAAAAAAAAAAAAAAGGAAAAAAGTGACAATAATTTTACCTCTGTGTTAACACATTATAATGAAATGGCCAATGAATTTCAAATATAAATGGTTTTGAGTAGATGGTCTTTCTCTTTTGAAAACTGGAAGTAATTTCAAAGCATTTTCATCAGTATTTTCATGGTTTTATTGACAAAAACTGATCAGATACACTAAATATCTGAATGCTTTTAGTGACTGTTTGAACTCAGGTCCCTTTTTTTGTCAGTAAATTTCCTTCCTACTCAAGGGTTAAAATAATGAGTAAAATCACCCTCTTTTAAATTACATTTCAAATTACATTTGCTAATGTCCCTTTTTAGTATAGTGACCACTAATACTCAACTACTCTTTTTAGCCCCTCTTCTCTTTTCTTCTTGTGCTTAGATGTTTAAGAAATACATGAAGTGACATCTCTGGGTCCATTAAAGATAATTTTGCAAGATGTTGTTGCAATTCACTATTAAGAAACTAGAGCAAAAAGTTGCAGCACAGATCCATTACACTATCACAGCAATTACTTTCTGCTGTTACAGATTATATCTAGACTAGTGTACAAAAAAAGGGAAAACAATGTAATGCATGTTACAAAGGACCACCCATCACTTGATGGGCATAGTTATGATGATATAGAAGGTGCAATTTAGCCAGTTTCAATGGAGAAGTCCTTTATATCCCCTAAGGAATAATCGTTGTACATATCCTTTTCAATTATTTATGTCTTCTATTGTCCATTTCTCTGAGGAAAAATTAATTTCACCTAACCAAGTAAAGCATTGCTGTCTGCAGTCTCTTGAAGAAAAATATTTTAGACAGTAGGCAAAAATATGAAGCTAGTCTAAATCTAAGCAATACCACAAAAACCCTGTCAAAAGTTTTTTTTTGTGTAGTATGGGCTTGATAAATTAATTGGAGTATAAACAAGGTCAAGGATGATCCTATTTTAATACTAGGCCAAGATTTTGAATCTCTTTTTTTTTCCTCAAGAAAAAACCCAAACAAAAATCAAACAAACTTGGACACAGTTTGTTGATATGCCTTGCATACATGTGTAATCTAAGTCAATGTAGTGACACTTCAAAGGGTGTTTTGTTCTGATAGCAATTGGCTTAAACAATACTAGCTGGCTACTGAATTTTCAAACAAATATAAGGGCATGCATTTGAAAAAAAAATCCCTCAATTTAACATTGAAACCACAAGAAAACTACATTAGAGTAAAGAAAACCAGGTTGCAACTTCTGGGCAATTAGTAGATTAGTCACAGTTCTGTTGTTTTACTACAGGCTTAGGAAAATCAAAGTCTAAAACACTCCAAAGTGGAAGTATGAACTCCAGGCATTGTATGGAGATCACAAGAAGAGCCAAAAGATTAAGCAAATGCACATAAAATAGGCCAAACCCCGCCCCCCCCCCACTCCCAAAGTAAAGTTACTGATGAAGATTTTTCTAACTTGTGAAAAGAGCAGTCCGCTATGAATAACTTCCTTGCCAGTACTTAATAGTCACACAACCAGAATCTTCACACAACCTGGATAAGGCATAGTTACTTCAAAAACTAGTGGAAAATAGAGTTGTGACATATTAGTATTTAAAATAGGGTCCAGGAAGAAAAGTAAAATCGAGGAAATAACTCCCATCATTGCATTGAGGCCAGTATAGTCAATACATCTTCCCAAAGATCAGAAGTAGTGAGTTTACAGGAAAGTAGAGAATTATACATACTTCGATAAGTCTCCATGACTCTAAAAAAATGTTAGCTTTATAAAATGAAGTCTAAGTATCTTTCTGATACAGGTGGTCCCAGGAACATGCTCTTCTAGAAGTCAAAACTATGGATGTTAGTCACATATGATGGAGCACCCAGATGCAGTTTTTCTTTTTCATATTTTTCTTTGCACTTTCAAAAGCTGCTTTTTATGCTTTCACAGACATGATTTTTTAAAAATACATGCATATATTCAAATTTGGTTTCCAATACTTCTATCAAATTAAACTAAGAAAAATGTATTCTTGATAAATAAGCAAATATAGACATCTGAAAGAAATATTAACCATGTAATATTCTTTTGCATACTTATAGAACAAAAATAATATGACTTCTTTCATTACTATGACTTTGTTCACATAGTATGAGTTAAAAAATGCACTATTGTGCAGTATTTTCATCTAAAAAAAATCTTTAGCAGCTGAATAAAAATAAATAAAAGTGTGAAATAAGTATAAAATAAGTATAAATATACTAAAAATTAATATACAGACTCTTTTATATTTGTAGTAATTTGTCAATATAAAATAAAAAAGTGAATATCATAACAGTGCTGGGAAGAAATTATAATGTGATCTTTTAAAGAATTTAATAACATGGAGTGGGGTAATTTACAAAATTTGTAATTATCTGCACTTTTTGTCTTTTTTTGTAATTGTTTTTGTGAAGCAAGAAATTCCCCCAAATATTTAATTCACTGCTGAAGAATTCAGAGCACTGCCATAATAAAGACAGTTTTGATGACAACTTGAATCATTCCATATAAAAACCCTGTTGATTAACATATACATTTTGTATTTCACCAAGTCATATGATATTTTAAGTATTTTATTATTTTCAAACATTTCCTCTGTTGTTAAATTTTGAACAGTTGCCAGTATTATACAAGATTAACATGACAGATAAAAGTGTTAGAATTTGTTAGTGATAAGCACCATCCCCTCTCCTTTCCTGATGGATTATACATTCTTTCATTAAATGGATATAAGGGATAAGCGATGTTCTGGTGTTTTCTGTTAAAATGTTGTTGGCATTTCAGGGGACTTTTCTATACTTTTCTAAAAGAAAAGGTGTCAATGGTAATTGATTCTGTTAGAAAACGTATGATAAAAATCACATATACTCCCACAGCTTAGGGGACTGTCAAATTTTGACTCCATCAGTTTTCTTCTAGACATGCCAGACAGAAGTGCTAACAAGTAAATGTTAAGTAGCTTAAAACTTTTAAACTGGTATTTAGGGAAAGGAAGATTTTAAATGTAAGCACTGATAATACCAATAAGCCTGTAATGGACATTTTATATTTTCAAGATTTTAAGAATTTTCAGCTATTAAGTAACTTAATATCATGAACCTTATGTGGAATTATAGCTCTTTATTGGTTGAACCAGTCATATTTGTGACTATATATAAAACTTGCAGCCTTAATATTATCTTATTTCTTACTCTTTCTGTCCCATATTATCCTTGTTTGTCCTGGGAAGAAGTTACAAGTGCAATTTTGGTGAAAGAGACCTGGCTTAACTATATTCCTTTCCAGACGAAGGATCTCAGCCAACTTCATTAAGTTAAAGCTTGCACAATCTGAATTGCAAAATTGAGCATAACTAAAAATATCTAATTCTTTATGCAATTTTGGCAGCTATTCCATACTCTGTTACAAAGTAGGTCATCTACAATTTTTTTAGTGTAATGGATATTCTGTTGTACAATGGCATCATTTACCTCTCCATTTACTCTAATTGAGGTCAGTTTAATTTGAATTAAATTTAGTTTTATGGCTGAAGCACCATGATAACAGAAAAGTCAAGGTGAACATGGTCTTCTTTTTTGTTTACTTGATTGAAGTGCATTTCTATTCACTTCCTACTAGAGTAAAGAAGTACTACATACAGCACCTACCAAAGGCAATATTAATGAAGTAGAAGCCATTGGAATGAACTCCCACTGAAGAAAAAAGACCTAAAGGAATATTTTATCTCAATGAGGTATTTCTCTGACAGGATGTCATTGCCACTCAAATGGTTAAAGGAGGCGATTATAAAGAAAAAAATAATAACCACAGGAACATATATTAGCACATAGAAATAAAGAATGGAGACTGTTACTGATGCAAATCAATCTGCACTAAACATGCCATCAATATATATTAAATGCCTGTATTAATCAGAAAAATATTATTCTGATGGACAATTTTCTGCATCTGTGTT
The DNA here is from genome assembly GCA_013401135.1 of Cettia cetti. Lineage (NCBI taxonomy): Eukaryota > Metazoa > Chordata > Aves > Passeriformes > Sylviidae > Cettia > Cettia cetti. The sequence goes on along the minus strand of VZUI01031060.1, from coordinate 4,064 downwards.
GACGTTTTTCTTTTTCCCCTCCCTTGTTGCTATCAGACCTGATACCATATCTCCATTTTCCCTCTTGTTGCTTTTAAGAAAAATTAAGACTAAATTGGCCACTGCAGATGCCCTGTGAGGACACTTCAAGTTCCCTGATTCAGGACGAGGAGATGACACATCAGATTACCAAGGTTAGGTCTGGAAGCAAGGGTTTGGGACTATGCCATGGAAAGCAGCAATACGGCTAAGAATTCCATCTGTTTTTAAAGAACTTGACTTGTTCAAAAAGCTTTATGTTTCTATCCCTTCTGGCTGATTTCTCTTGTTTTAAAATTGTCCTTCTTTATGTTTCTCCAGGCCTTGATTTTCCAGTATAATTTCATCTATATGCTTTGCAGTTCTGCTTTTTTTTGTCCTCATTTTCAATACTTTTGTTTCTCAGCGTTTATTGGTGCTTGATCCTTCACTGATATTGCTACAAGCTCTGTTTTTTGCTTGCACTGTATTTCCAGTTCCATTTTTTTTCTGTGGTATCACTTTTCACTAGTTTTTCTGATGTTTCCACTTATAAGGTCTGTTGGGGTGCATATCTCTTTGGTCAGCCCGGTGTTTGGCTGGACCACCCGGTCAGCTCTGATACGCCTCAACAAATCTGTTTGTGAGTTCATTGGCTCTGCAGTACATCAACTTACACTGTCACGGCCGTGGCTTGAAAGAGGGGACTCTCAGAGACATCCGGGGAACAGAGGTTTATTGGGGAGTCACAGGGGAACCCCTTTGCCTCCGGCCCGGTGCCTCCAGAGAGACCCCGAACCTGGCTAAGGGGGGTTTTGTCCAGAAGGGGTACAGGGTGTGGTTACAAGTTAACAACCAATGATACTTTACAAAGTAACAGATGCCAACAAAATTACCTAAACTCTAACAAATCGGAGATAAATTGGGGGGTGGTCTCAAAGGACTCTGCCAACTGCTGGCTGAATCTTCTCCGAGGGTAACTTAACCTTGGATGTAAATTCCATGATGGACAAAGGGAAAAAGAATACATAAAAGAACCAATGGGGAACAGTCTCTGGGAAGAGACCAGAGTAGTTATAGAAACTCTTATCAAACTATGATAGTAACAAATTCCAAGGTAGGAGGCCTCAAACAGGGTAACTAAAACTACACTAAAGTTACAATAAAAAATCCTAAACTCATATCTAAAACCTATAAAACAAATTCTGCATCCCCACAAAGGTATTTGTTTCATCTCTTCTTTTGCAAACTGCCATCAGATCAGCTACCATGGAACAGTTACCTTAAGTGTTTCCAAAGCAATCTAGTGACAACTAAACACTATGTGCAATGAGCATTTGTTCAGTGATTTTTTTTCCCATTTATTGCTACTAGCACAGTCCAACTTGTATTTTTCTTCTCTTTCTACACTTAAAATAAAGTTCCTTTATTTATATAGAAAGTGATAGATTTAAAAAATTACTTTCCAAAAGTGTCATCTCTGGGAGGAAGTCCCCTACTATATTGAAAAAGGATTTCGTCCTATATCCTTTAGCAAAATAATTTTACTGCTGATATATGCTTACAGGAGGTCTCCTCATGGTACAGTGGAGGAACTGATGAGTTGTGAGTTCCTAAATACAAGAGGTCATAACTGAAGATCACACTGCCACACTTACTGCTTGTGTAAGGAAACTGAAATATTTTGTGAACTAAAAAGTTAGTTCACAAGAGATTATTTTTGTTTTCATTTTATAAGTGCATTTACCTCACTAATTCACACAGTAGAGTGACAAATTTGGGCATACACACCAATAAAGCTGTATATAGAAACCAAACCTGTTAAGTTTTTTCCTTTGGCTTTAGCAGGATTTAATGCAATGTTCATGAGATATGAGGATTAGGTTTCTAAGACAAGATAACTTGTAGCCTGTGACATGATACGGAGTAAAAAGCACAATAAATTGTACTAATTTGGAAGAAAAAGTCTTAAAATTTAGTTCCTCTTAGCCATGCCTGCTTTCAGTCCTCTATTTACCCTTCTCCACATACTGAAAAATTTCTTGTGTTGAAACATCAAAAGTTATAAGCACAAAAACTTTTTGTCAATGCTCCTTCTCTTGCCTACAATATCAAGAATTGCAACAAATAAACATTTCTTTGTCAGATCACTGCAGAGTGACAATAATATGTACAACATTTAATTTACTTATTTTTACTGAGTTGATTTCTTTTTTATGACTGCACGCATGCAGATTCTCCGATAAGTGATCATAGGCAGCATAATAAAAGAACCAGCTTAGCAGGCCTAATCTGGATTTTATGAAAGAGTTTTAAAATCTAACAGAATTAGGTAGGGATACTTCTTCTCTTTAAATGAAAGCATTAATTTTCAGGTGCTCAGCAGTAGACATTTTCAGCCTAGGAATGCCAAAGTTAAATAGTCATTCATTGTTGAAAAGATATTTCCACAAAAAAAGGAAGATGATGGAGGAGTATATCCTCTCTTCCTCAGAAAGGTCTATGCAAATTTCCTCTTTCAGGACTCGTAACATTGTCTCTTTGGTATGATACACTAGGATGCCAACAAATCTTCAGTTTATTCTTTTCATTTTGCTAATCAGGATAGATACTACTAACAGCATCCTGGAAAGTTTGGGTTTTTTGAGTTTTAACCAGTAGAAGGGCTAATATCAAGATGTTACCCAGAAGCAGAATTTTGACCTAAAATATTATAAGAAAAAAAAAAAAAAAAAAAGAAAATCACAAAAATTCTCAGAAAATTCTCTGCCTTATTTGTGTTCAATAAAGCATGCTCCATCATAATATGTGCCTCTATCTCTACCGAGACACAGGTTATAGACCAGGGAGCTAATGAGATCATTTATACTGAGACTATGAAATTGTAGTATGAGTAAAGTACAGATCTATCACAAGGATTGTTATAACTTGGAAATCATAGTAATTATACAGAGACCTTCAGATTTCTGTTATAAAGGGATGTTAAACATGTTAAGTACTAGTGTTACCTTAAAACATGTATTTTTGAATCTTTGTAAAATTGTCTCCTTTTAATATTAATCCTTGTTGTATGCATTCTAAGCTTTTATTTGTCTTCTCATTGTTCTACTCTCTCCTGCTTGACAGCCTCTACTGCAATTTCCCCTCTCTCTGTTATTCCTCTGGCCTCCTTTTGTCTCTTTTTTCTCTTGGCTTTATTTTTTTCTCCCCAGACAGACTCCCAGATCACATTAGAAATGTAGGTTAGACTTCTGATGTCATTTTTAGAGAAAGGAAAAGAAATTACAACCTTAGTGTTCATGGCTATGTTAGGAAATCCTCTTACACGTCTCTATAGCAATGCTTTTTCATGATCCTGAGATGCTTGAATGTGTATTTGTGGATAGGGAAAAATGAAAACTTAGGAAGGTATAACTTCAGAGTGTCTGAAAACTTAGGCAGGGTTGTTTGTCTCACTGTAGAGTTGGTGTTGTGCTAGCCATCCAGTGAGAAAAAAAATTCAGAAATGTCACTTTAAAATAAATTAAGACACTGATTTTGGGATTTGAGATGCATTTGTTTCATCAGGTCTTCCTTGTTTAGACAATGCTGTGTGCTATGAATCCCATAACAAGATGCTTCAATCTAGGGAACATAGGTGCTCGACTCAATTTCATAGATTCTACTGCATAGCCTGAAGCAATGAAATTTAGAGCAGTCAGGTTCCTTGTCTATTAGACATCTTTCTTAATAAAAATAGGTATTCTTGAGCATCTGAGTTGTATAGGTTGTTTTTTTCAGGTGAGGATCAAATCTTATTGTTAAATGATACAATATATTTTTTATTACAGTATTTCTGTAGCATATGCTCCATACACAGAAAGAGCAGTCACATATGTGTTAACACAATTCTTCCTGAAACCAAAGATCTCAGATGTAGGCTGTTACTCTTTTCTAATGGTCATAACTATGCCCGTATGGTCATTGCATGGTTTTAAAGTTTCAAAATCTATTGAAAATCATCCTCTATACCATACAATAAAAAAAAAAAAAAAAAAAAAAAAAAAAAAAAAAAAAAAAAAAAAAAA
>VZUI01031058.1:0-28899 GCA_013401135.1 Cettia cetti | reverse complement strand
TAATAATAATAATAATAATAATAATAATAATAATAATAATAATAATAATAATAATAATAATAATAATAATAATAATAATAATAATAATAATAATATATTGCTGGAACAAACAAGCCTGTCTGATTTACAACTAAGAAGATAAGGGAATAATTCTGGGAAAAAATATGAGCAATCTTCTCAGGAACCATGGGGAGCTCTTATGAATTAAAAACACAAGAAAAATTGCTAACGAGAGCATCACCTCTAGAGGTAAGCTTCCAGAAATACACAAAAAAGTATCCTTTTCTGCTGATATAGTCAAGATATTTATCTATTAAAAATTTCTGCCAGTATGACTGACATGAACCCATAAAAGGAAGAAAAAATCACAAAGACTTCTATGGGATAAGTTATAAAACCAACTCCTGTTGGAATATTTCAAGTCTCCAGCAAATAACAAAAAGCAAGAGTCCTGAAAGACCATTTGACTATAAAAAAAGTAGCTGACAGTGCCTTTTATTTTAATTATCCAGCACTACAACTCAGCTATAATTCTTATAGACAATAAGTAAACTATTAATGCTTAAGATTAATAGCCTGTTTCATGAACAAAACTGCTATTATATTCCAGAATGAATAAAAAAGCAAAACCCTATTATCACTCATTTTAAATTGCTGATTCTCTAACACCAAATTTACGTTGGAGCTAGCACTGAAATAAATGTTTTTTTAATTAATCTACACTTATGTCACTTAGATTTACTCACTAAGGAAATACATTTGTAATGGTAATTCAAAACAACAAGAAATTGTTCATATTCAGCAATTTATGATAAGCCAACCTTAAAGGTCTTTTTCCTAGACAAAAGAAAGAATTAAAGCTAAAACAAAGGGTTTCAAAAGTGCAGACACAGGGTATAGTGGAAACTAGGCCAAAAGAAAAACAAATCCCCAAGGCTGCAAATCTCACTTAAGTTAATTCAAATTTTATTTTTAAATTGTCTAGAAAGCTACCAAGAGGTTACCATTTTAATATAAGTATTAACAAAATAAAGAGCACCATTGTAATCCCTTTTCAGAAAAACAACTACATCACAGCGACACTAAAAAAGCAAAAATGTAACACCTTCCCAGCAAATTTCACCATTATCAAGCAGATCAAAAGGTCCATCATACAACTAAGAACTCATATCCACTTGTTTTCTCCACACTCTGTTGAGGCAAATTTCTTTTAATGACTTACATGAGACCTTGACTCCCGGGGCAGCAACGAGCACAGGGTTTGTCTGTTCCGGTTATGGGCATCAAAATCCACAAATATGACAGACCAAGAGCAGCCCTGTGAACACAACATTGCATTTGTTTAAGGCAAAGGGAAGAAGGTTGCTGCATCCTGCTGAAACTCACTGGTTATGTGTTTAATTTGAGTTAGGTTGTCGTTGCTTGGCAGCTGAAAATTTAAATCAGAAAACATAGCACAGCATCAAGTCAAAAATATTTTGATTTTTAAATATACTGAAGTATAGCCAAAATTAGATGGCTTTACCACTGATTAGCAATTATATGATTCATTCAAGCTATTAACTCTTCCATTAATTCTTGAAAAATGAGGCCTGTATTAAGGACAAACAAAAAAGAGTGAGTAGTTGTTCTTCCCTGTGAATGCAAGAAATGTTCTAAGCAGTGATGCTGAATATTTCATTATAAGTCAGTTAGAACACAAGCAACTGGATATTCAGCACAGGTACTGCTTTGGAAAAGGACTTCCATAGCAAATAAAAATGGTCTGCTGTTCTGTTACTCTAAGGTCTGCATTATCAACATCTACTCCTTAGCAAAATCTGCTTCCTAATAAAATCAGTAATTTAACACTATATTCCTCTCTCAACTTTTTGATGTTTCCTGAAACACTGAAGAAAATTGCCCTGGCTGAGATAGAGTTTCAACAGAATCAACATGATTTAGAACTATTATTAGTAGGCAACTTCTTACAAATTCAGGTTTGTTAATGAACAGGTATCTTCATATAGGTTGCAACTGATAATGAATCTCAGGATCACTCCCCTACTAGAAGACTCAGTCAATGTGAGTTCATTCCACTGTGGCCATAAATCCCAGAAATTCTCATAAATCCACCAAATTTCTCCTAAACAGCAGTCAGTTTCTTTGGTATACTACTTTCCTAGGAAGACTGTTTCAGAGCCCACCATTTTAATTATTAAAAACTTCAGTTTCCAGTGAAGTTTCTACATAAAAACCTCACCACCCTTCTATGTGTGCCAGTACTACCATCCGCTAAGATGAAACCTTTTCCAAAGGCTTTTATTCTTACTTACTCTTTAACTGCTCTCTAATTGCATATAGTTATCATAAAAACACTCAGCTTTTGCTTTACTAGGGTAAACAAAACCCAAAAGAATTCTTTCCACTGTTCTCATGGAAAATAATATTTTCTCAGTCATTCTAGCAATATATACACTGACTAGTGCTGCAATAAGAATGTACACAAATAATCACATTGGCTTTGATGATTTGTTAACTTTCTTCTTAGTCCAGATTCTGATTATTCACTAATCTCAAAATTCATCTACAAACTCTGAACACAACCTACATGAGCAGTTCCAAAGTCTGTGCTGCAGGGAAGGATTCTCTGGGGATTCAAGAGCAGGCTCATTTGCATTTCATAAACCCACAAGCACCTTGTTTGACAAATGAACTATTTTTCACTTCTCTAAAGACTGTAAACTTCTGGAGTAAGAACACCTTACACTTGATTTATGAAAAAAAAAATAAAAATTGTTTTTGCTGAACTCAAAAGAGGGCATGCAGCTCATACACAAACAACCCTGCCCATGTCAGCCTTTAAGGTGCTCCTCTTGCTGTGAGCAGTGGTCCCCCAGCAGTGATTTCTGCAGGTTGTACCTGTGCAGCTGCAGGTGCAAACAAGTCTCTTGAGGGGCTCAAGGGGATTTCTCAAAGCCACTGGAACACAGCTGGAGATAAGCACAAAGGCAAACTCTGCATAGACTGAAGGTCAGAATGGATTCTGTTAATGCCAACTACAAATCTTGGAAATAAACTCTCAAAGAATTTGAACTGGTATTGCTTCAGCAATTTATTCATCCATTTCAGAATTCAACCAAAAAAAAAAAAAAAAAGAAAAAAAATGAAAAAAGAAAAAGAAAAAAATCTCAGCAGCCACACTTACTGGTGCTTGAAACTGTTGGAAAGGTAAAGATTATAGATAAATGTCATTTCTGAAAGAATAACTGCATGTACAGTGTCTGATCGTTACTGAAGATCCTTACTACCTCCTAGCTCTGAACACTTGACATCAGCTTTTAAAATGTATGCATCTCTCTTCCATATATTGTCTAAACCACTTATTTGGAAGAGTATTCTTTTATTTTAGCTACAGACTACTGTAGGTATAGCACCAAAAAGAAAGATGCACATAGAAGGGGAAAACACAGCAGATAAAAAAGTCTCAGAAAAGGCTTGCATGCCTAATTGGTCCAAGCCACATGAAAGGATGAGAAGAGACTTTATGGCTGTGCAACACACTGAAATTAAAAACAGGTTAAAAAGCAGCTTGTTTAAAGTCTTGATCAAAAGCCACATGAAGGAAGCAGGTAATGCAAGCAAGGTAATGCTTGAAGGTAGAGGCATATTCTAGTATCAGCAACATATAAAGTTCTGCAGGAAAAAAACATTTTGGCAACAAAATTCTTTTTCAGACTAAGCTGTAACCACTTGAGAATCTTTCTAAAGGAAAAATCCCAAGTGATTCTTGATAGTAAGGGGACTAATGATTTTATCAGATAAATTCTGTACCTGAAACAGCAGCAATCAGTTTGCAAACTTGCTTTAAAGCTGGAGTCTAACAAACTGTACTGCATACTTCTAAATATCCTCTGATCCAACCTGCACATCATTATTGCTAACAAAAAAGGAGGGAAAACAAACACTTTTATTACCTGATTTCCAAAGAGATTGAAACCATTAATTGCTTCTAAAGCTGCTTTTGCCAGTCCCACGGAGCTGAGGAGAAAACAAAACAAAAACCCAGAGGTATCACAATTCAAGCCCAGGCTAAAACTTCACTTCACAGCTTTCAGTGCCATGATCTTTTCTTGATTTTAATTTCATGCTTAACCTTTATGTTAATAAAACAATGATGCAGCAGATTCGGGGTTGTTTTAGTGGTAGGTTGTTTTTTCTTTTCTCTGAAATACTACTCAGCATTTTTATTTGTCTTCAAATGTCAGAGACCATCTGGCAAAAGAACTTCTCACCTTGCTATCAGACATCTGGCATTTTGTACTTCAAGGTCTTGCTAATAGCACAGAGACAGGATTTACTTCAGCACAATATTTCAAACCAGCTCTCAAGCACTAAACTTTAAAAGACTGATTTCTAGCTTTCAGTACAATAAAAGAACTCATCAATCTGAATTCACAACAGAAGGATTTTCTGATGTCAACCATATAGTGACACATCTTTTATTTCGCTTCATCACAAAGAAAACAGGACTCAGAAATTCCATCAACAAGACTTCAAGTTAGCACTCACATTTTAAGATACTATGGATTAAAATCACTACTAATTATATAATTTTAAAGTCAAATTCTATATTAAAATAATTTATTAACCATTATATAAATTCTACAGTACAAATAAAAATATACATTTTAACAAAGTCTTTTCATTAAAAAAGTGTAGTTTTCTATTTTCCTTATGAGTATTAAAAAAAGTGAAGAAGCATTCTTCTTCCAGTTTCATTCCTCCCTTTTTCTCAGTTTTAAAGAACACATAATTATGAATAAGTCAACTTATGTCTATTCAACTGCAGTAAGGAACTACAGCATTAACATACACATGAAACACCACATTTTTTGCATGTTGATTCCAAAATTCCAGACATTACTGCCACAGGGTATCTAGAAGTGAAATGTTACATGAGCTATTTCCCAGCAGTGCCAGAGCTCACAAGGGAAGTGTAACAGTCCCAGGTTTCTGACAGCTCTGTCAAATGCAAACAGGTAGGGAAAGGCCTTTGCTTTGCTCCCTCAGTGGTGAGAGACAAATACAGGCCTGCAAATACTTCAGAGGTGCAGCTCATTAAACAAACACCTTTCACATTCTCTTAGGCAATCTGGTAAAACAAACTCAAGAGCATCCAGGGAAACAGCTTACTTTATTTTGTTTATAAAACTAATTAATGAAACATTGTGTTACAATAAATATTCAAGATAATAAGCACTAATAATTCCTCACTTCTGTGTAAGAGGAGTTGTGACTCTATTGACAAACTACATCAGCCCCCCACTAAAAATTTACAACAATTAAATTGGCAGAAATCTGCAAACACAGACTGTGCTTCAATCTTTATTTTTCTATACTACATGCAGCACTCTGGGATGGAAGTAAACATTTTACTTTACTCTAAATAAACTGATTTTTACTATCTCCTAATGTAAAAGACGAAGTTTCAAATGATTACTAACAAAATCATATTTTAAATATGGGGGTCTAATTATGATTACACAGAAAATATTGAAGATAATGAAAGCAATTCAATACAGTTACTGAATTTGTTTTTTTAAGTATTACTTTACCAGTGTTGGTTCTAATATTAGAAATTCTTTAGACTGATTTCACACATTATGATTTATAAACCCCCATGTTCCTTTCTGAAACACTGCCAGAAATAATACTCCTGGGTTTTAGTTCTAATTGTTCTACAAGAGAAAGCTGACCAGCTTAACCACAGCCTGCTCTGAGCAGCCGCCTCTGTTTAGTGTCTTCTGATGCTGAAAGCTTTTAGAGCTGGAGAAAGAGATGAAGAAATAAACTGAACTCAGAAGAGTTGGGAATGTAATTATTTTTCTGGCTTTGTTTCAAATACCTAAAAAAAAGTTAATTGTTCTAAAAATTGCTCTATTCTAATTATCATGTAGCCATTGATCAAATAAATTGGCATGATGACTCAGAACAGAACTTTGCAGAGGAATTCAGTATTATTATCAAGCTGCATATACAGAAGATAAATATCAGAGAAATCCTGCACACTAGAGGCTGTATCATACGTTAAAATCTCGTATTTCCCACTCAAGTAACAGTCCTAATATCAACATGATATATTTCCAGAGTGAGAAAAAAGTTACTGACAAAAGGTAAAGAAGTAATAAATGTTCAGTTGGAATTCAGATAACATAAAACTACTCCATCTGTCTACAAAACAGGATGATACTGCTCGAAAGAAACTCAAGGCAAACAAGTATTTCTTCCTTGAAACCATCTCTATTTTGCAGACTCAGTCATTCTTCTACAATAAGACTAATTTAATAATTTACTATAATTCATCAGCATTTTTCTACCTCTAGTTGTCGAAAGCCCCTGGAGATGTCACTACTCTCAGAATTACTTGCCAGTGACCATATAAACTCCCAACAGTGTCAATCACTCCCATCACCACACACAGGTACTACTCAGATTATCAGAAGTTTTACGGGTAAGTGACGAGAGGAAGTCAATTTAAAAGACAAAAGAAGTCGGTGAACAGCCTTTGAATCAAGTGTGTCTTTACAAGAGTGAACAATCACACGGCACAGTGCACTTCAGGACTGTGACCACACTTCACACTCATTCCTACTGATTAATGCTCTCCTGTTGGGCAAATTGCTAAAGTGGTTCTGTAACAAGCATTAGGCTTGTGTCTTTGTATAGAAAATACATTCCTCATACTCTACAATTCAGTAACAAAAGAAATGGAGTGTCTTAACAGAATGAATTAATGGCAAAAGGCATTTTAATAAATGTGTTCCTTCCTCCACTCATTAAGCCACTGTGAACAGACTGTACTGACCTATGGGACTCTCCCTGGAGAAAAAGGTGCTTACTTGGAGATGGGCCCAGAACAACACCTCACCCAAATCCTTGTAAAATGTTCCTCTGAAAATTTCACAGGATCATTAAATCATTGGCCAGAAGGGTCATATGGAATTCATCCAGCCCCACACAAAACCTGACCTGAAGCCCAATATCATAACTAAGACCAACTGAAGTAAAGCACAGCCTATACTAGACAAGTCTCACAAACCTCCAAGGATGGAGATTGTTTTCAGCATCCTGTTCTTCCCTTCTCTGTGCTTCAAATGAAAAGGTTTCTTTCTAATGTCCCCACTGAACCTCACCAGGTGCAATCCTTAGACTTTACTGGAGCTGCCAATTATTTTAACGTGTCAAGGATTATCAAGAGCAGCCTTGCAGTCATAATGCCATGAGTAGCATTTGACCTTGAGCCATATTTAGGGCAGGGGGAGATGAGACTAACCCAGAGAAATCATTTCCAGCTTGCTAAAAGAAATTTAGTAAACGCACTTTAAACAACATTTATAATTCTCACTATTTTTTAATTGTTGGATTCATCCCTTCAGTAAAATACCTGAGGGCAAACACTAAAATATAAACACTAAAAAAACACATATTTTTAGCAAATGCAAATCAAAATACACCTTCAAGTATATCCATCCTTAATCTTCCTCCTGTTCAATTTCTTGCCTCCATCCGAGTGCTGTGCATTTCAACTGGCACATCAAGCACCACAGAGAATGTGAAAAATAAGCAAACAAGAAAACATTTCTACATCACTAATAATTTAGTAACTATATAACCCAAAATAGACCAAGGAAGGACAGCACTATAGCAGTGTGCTATATAGTCCAGAGAAGAGCAAGACTGAGGCTCTGCAGTTTCAGATTTGGAATCTGAGGATGCTGCACTTGGGCAATTTCCTAATTCTCACTGTGCATATGGGAGGTGTCAGAGGCACCTTGCAGGCGCCTGCAGAGCAGCTTGATCAAACAGCTACAGGACAAATTAATTTTTGTGAAGTTCAGCCGTATGGGAAGGGATCACACTACAATAAAAGCTGTTACAAATCTTGCCTTTGAACCAATAAAAGACATCAATTTGCATACATCAGTGGAGATGTGCTCCACAGAGCGTTCTGCTATTTATCATTTATCACAAGTGTTTGGAGCTGTACTATGAGAGAATATTGAGACTGTGAAGGCTTAAAATATCTGCATCTTTTAACACAGGCCATAATGTGCAGCTATTATTCACAGACTTTCAACTGTATAATATCTTCTTTGAACAGAAAGTCTCTTTCAGTAAAAGACAAGATTTACCTGCTCATTCTGAAAGCCTGTATGGAGAATTCCAGCAGAGGCTTTAAGAGGCTTTTAGGAGTGCACCACCCTTAACACTGACCTCAAAGAGAGCACTTTGGGGTCCATAATCACAGAAGACACACATACGTCATTTGTAAGTAGATCTGATACTTGTAATTGCTTCATCAATTTAAAACAAGAGGGGTTTTATAGCTCTCTTTGGTAGATACAATTGAAACACAAAGTATAAAGAATATTTCAGTGTACCCAGGGCTTTCCTCAATAATATCTAAATATGTCCTTTGATGCGTGCTCCCCTTCCATTTTTCCTGATTTATGAGAAGCAGGGAAATTGCCTACCAGCTTTCTACAGTGAAGCAGAGTATCTACATGTACACAAAGCAAAATAAATAGGGGCAATACTTGTTTCTGATGACCAAAGTCTACTTCTTAAATTAGGACCAAGCTCTGTGCTTCCCTTTGTGCTAGCTCAATGATCTGTTAGATTGGCCCAGTCCATCTCACAAAACTTTACCCTTAGAAAAACCAACCTATAAATGTCAGTCTAGATTAAGACAAAACAACATGCCTATTGCCATCTGTTTAAAAGATGCTCCATTTTCTCTGGAGGAAATTCACATACTGAATAACCAGAATGCTGCAAACAACAGGAGACACAGAAGTGTCAGTGCTCTTTTGCACATTTCTACAAGGTGGGATGTGGAAAGAAGCATTCGATTCTCTCTGCAAATGCTCATGTAGTCTGGTATTTGACAATTTCATAGACACAGTAGGAGAAAAGAAAACTAGCAGAGCAATAAAACAGATTGTATAACAACAGCTTGGATTTTTTAGCTCTCATATTGATACAAAGATTCTATAAAAGCCCTGAAAAATTAAGCACCTGAATTAACAGTTCTGCTGCAAGGACATGTTATTATATCTATAGGTTAAAGTATACATGGCTGTATGCGGACTAAAAAAAATAATTAATTCTCAATTGAGAACACAGACTCCTTTGGCAATATTGAAGACTGGAAGAAATGTATATTCTTTGCAAGCCCTTGATAACTAGGATGGTTTAAAAACCCTAATATATCCAAGCTATAGCCATTTACATGATTAACAAAACCTCAGAAGTAAAAAAGTGAGAAAATAACAGTAACAGTAGAAAAATCAAGTTGTCAGATTTCATCCTTCAAATTGCTCCCTGACCCTGACAGGCCTCAGAACTTGCAGCATCAGAAGAACCTGGAAAAGAGCTTGGGCCTAAGCTGCTCTCCAGTGTCCAGCATCTTCTTCCCACCATGGTGGAGACGAGAAAATCTAAAAAGCAGGATGCTCCTAACCAGTTTTGTGAATCCCATTCCAACCCCACTGCACATGTCTCAAGACCCTGAGCTGCTCTGAACACAAGTTTCAGAATTATACGCATGCAGCTGCACGTAATTATCGGAATTTGAATACTCAAACAGCTAAGCATCCACGTGGTTATTTCAGCATGCATATCATGATGAAATTATCTTCACATTTTCCCAAAATACATCCCTCAGTCTTTAGAGAACCTTAATTTAGTTTAAACAGTATTTTCATGCATTATTATTTTTAGCTCACCCCATGAATTCTTTTCATTCATTTACTTGCTTAGACTAAAAGAGCTCCATTTGCTCACCTACCTTGAGTGCAGCTCTGGAGAGCCATTGTTGTATTTGCTGCCTCTTTCCCAGACACCAAAATCTGGTACACGATAGGCTCTCTCCACACAAAACACAAGATTCTGGATAAAGGACACCTACAGGAAAGAAAAGTGACTGAAGGAAAATGAAAGCACAGTTTTTCTGTTTTCTCCAAAAGACAAAGTTGCTATTCCTTGAAACTGTTCTTTCAATCCTTTTCTGTCTGAACCTAAAGAATGATGTTCCCAAGTTCAAATATTCTCTTTAGAACCAGTTCTTAATCACAATATGTTAAGAGCTGTCCCAAACGAGATGCCAGTGTGAATTTATGCAGAAGTTCAACAAAAGCAGGGATAGAGATGATTTCATATTCAAGAGCTCCAAAAAGCCGATATTTTGATTTTTTTTTAAAAAAATTATCCTAACAACATCAGAAACCAAAACAAAATTAGAAAACAGAAATCTTGGTGCTTTTTCTTAATTAATTTTAAGAGAATTGATATGCCAAAGTTTTATTAAATTAGCTCCAGATAATACATATTTATGCAGATTCAAACACACTCTTTATAAACACAAATAAAACTCTAAACCAATTTATTGTAATTAAATCTTCGCTTGCACCAACACATTTCAACTGAATACCAAGGTACTGAAGGGTATTTTAAGGTATTTAAGGTGTATTCAAGCTGGGGACTTATTTAAGCAGATAATTTTTCCTGATTTACACTGTTGAAAGAGACATTTGGAGTTGCTTGACTGTAGAAAAATGAAATTGAGCACAAGTTTAACAGTTCATTTTAGAGAGTCCACAGATTGAAGCTTAGAGAAAATTTCACCACAAGCACAAGATTTACACTGGTTCATCTCCAAAGCAGGGATTTCATCAATATTCTAGGGGACTGTGGATAAGAAAATATTGCAATGGCTATAAACACAACCATATTGGGGAACTAAAGAGAAGGATCCACTTTACTATCATAAATGTTTGTTGGTTTTTTTGGTTTTTTTTAGCGAGCTATGTAACAAACCCCCATCTTTTACTGAAAGGTATTTGCCTGTATACCTTTTTTTGTCTTTTTTCTCCATTTTTCGTTTAATTTCAAAAATTTACTATTTCAGATACACTCTAAGTTCACACCAGTATTATAATTCTAGATACACTTCTCTCTATTTAATATCTCTGCTAAAATTTCTCTACGATGTGTACAATTATCTGCACACTAGATCTCTTCATAGTTTCTACTTTCAGAAAACCCTGTCCCACTCTTCAGCCATGCCCAGTATATTCATCCCTGTAATTTAGCATTTGGTTGTATTAAAATGAACTTTCTCTGAATGAAGCCAGAACACCCAGGGGTTAAGAGTGTGGCTTTTCCCATATCTATCAATAACTGAAATCTATATGAAGAAGCAAATAGCACCACATAGAAACATATAACATTACTGATTACTTTTTACCAGTGATGATATTTGGAACACAGGAAAAAAATGGTCAATTACAGACATTTTATGACACTAACTAGGGTTTCCAAACAGCAAAAAAGTCATCAAATAGCTAGTTGTAAACCAAAATCTTCAGAGAACAAATTATTCATATCACAGGCATGTAAATGCTATAACCAGAGCAATGCTATGGCACTTACAGAAATTATGGGTTGTTTTTAAGCTTATTTATCTGAAGTTGAGCATATGGAGATGGAAGTGTAATAGAGCCCACACCCAGCATGGATGCCTGCAAACACTCATGGTGCTGGCTAATGTGTGGCTAGCTGCTCTAATTCATACACTCACACAGTCACACACTATTGTCTTTGCTAGGGATGCAAAGATGCAATTAAATTCATTTTTCCACTGCCAACAGATGAGAGCAGAGGGTAACTCACTGACAGCTGCCACGCTGCCATGGAGAGGCAGCATTGCCTCTAAAGCCAGGAGCTCTGTGCACAAACATTCCCACAGCCAGGCTGCCAAACAGCACCCATCTGCCAGCACCCACCACACTGCACCCAGCACCCGGACCCTGAACCCTCCACCCAGCACCCTGAACCCAGCACCCTGCACCCAACACTCTGGACCCTGCACCCAGCAACCTGCACCCTGAACCCAGCACCCTGAAACCTGCACCCAGTGCCTTGCACCCTGCACCCAGCACCCTGAACCCAGCACCCTGCACCCAGAAACCTGCACCCAGTGCCTTGCACCCAGCCCCAAGCACCCAACCCCAAGCACCCAGCACTGTGCCAGCACAGTGCTGCTGCTCCTCTGAGGGGAGGGCTGAACCCAGCCTGCTCAGGGGCCCTGAGGAGAGACCCCCGGCTGTGGGCTTGGGCAGCAGGGCGCCACATGGCCACTGCCACACCCACACCGCCACACCCAGGCCACGGCCACATGCTCCAGACACACAGGACGTGTTGGACATCTCATCATCACGTGGTGTTAAGAGATTCTCACAGCTGCTGAGGCCACACAGAGCCCAACAGAACGTGTAGGCCTGTGGTAAAAAAACCCCAACTATGAATCTCCATAGCGCAGAGATTTACAAGGGACAGTTGCAAGGAAACAAACATCCTGGCAAGGAAGTGGAGAATATCCACTGACTGGAGTCTATAAACATGCACTTCTTCTGCAGAATCTGTAATTAAATGCAAACATCTAGAGGATAACATAAATTATATATCAAGCTAATTAAATACTTAATTATATACATTTGCCTCCTCACAGATATAAAGGCAGTTCAGAGGAAATAATATAGACCTATCATATGATCTAAGAAATAAAGAAGACATGTTGCAGCATTTAGTTTTCTAATTATATTAAAAAAAAGATTACTGAAGACATATGTTCTAGAAAAATAATGCAAATTCACTATTACTGGAAAAATCTCTTTTTTAATAGTAGTACTGCAAGCACATTTAAGCTTTTTAAGGCAATACAGCAGCAACTATCAAACAGATCAGAGTAAATTCAAACAAATCCAGATTAAGAAAATTGGAGAAAAAAAGAATTAAAAAAGTATATACATCTGTGTTTTCCATTCCAGTTCCAGAACATAACCTCATTTTCGAGCAGGCCAGCAGATTGTCCTGACATGACTTGTACTCAAGCCAAGGCTATTATTATCTTATTTACAGAGGAGTTAACACTCTCCACAAACATCTCTTACTAGGATATTAATTCTTTTCTTTTATTTAAAGATACAGCAAAACTTCTTAACACCCATAGGTTCATGTGTTTGAAGAAAGCCCTGCAGCTTCCCTAAAAATTAACCCCATTATTTATTATATTGAATTTTCATTTGACAGGATGCACTGACTGAGAGTTTGAAATAATGTGAAAAGTGAGAACAATGTCAGTAGAAGCTAATTGTCCTAACAGACCTTTTCATTCTTGACTTTGTAGCTATCAGAAATAGCAGAAAACTATAAAACTTTCAATGTCATGTTACATTTACTCTTTGCACAGCTAACATTTTTTAGCTATTATTTCACTATCCATTCATTCCATTACTTATTCTAAGTTCCCACTCGAAGCATAGAAAACCTGCAGTATATTTTCAGGACAATTACTTTACAGCTGGTAATGAAATAAAAACCAGAAAAAATACAAACAATTTGAAGCATGTTTTAGGAGGGGAAATCGATTTGTACCTCATCTGTGTTGTAGATAATCTGCAGCCCCGAAGAGATCATCTCAACCAAATAGAGGAGAAATAATGACAGAGCATTGATCTGGAGTAATTAAACACAGAAAGGAAACTATAATTAACTATATGTTTATTGGAGTAAAGTAAACAAAATAAATGTGCTATAATTCACTAACAAAGATGGTCCCACTATAACACCCTTCTGCTTCTTCAAAAATCCTGGATCTAATGATGTGGAAACAATCAATAGGAAAAGATGGCACAAACAAGCACTGTCCTCTAGAACTGCTGATGCTTTATGATTTTTTAATTTCAAACTGTGCTAGGAAAATGTTCTCCCTTAGGCACACTGCTTTGATCCACAGGCAATCACTTTGGTCACAAGCTGTTCTCATGTTTACATATATGACAACTCCCTAGCAAGTAGTTCCCAGAAAGGCAAGCAGTATATTGAATCGTGCACAGCACACCTAGAAAGCAAATCACTTCAGCCCTGGTGGGAATTTTGGCATTATCAGCTGACAGGAGGAGAATTACAACATTCAGATATGATCATATATGGGAAAAACTATTTTTTTGGTATCCATACATAGCAATTATTCTAACAGTAATTCTACCCTCAGCAGCTGTACAGATAAGCATCATAATGTTAATTCATTGAGGAATCAAAGGAAACTGCTGGTTTGGTTTTTATTACAGAACTTTCCTATACTTGAGAACTTCAGCAGAGAAACTAAGTCTAGCACAGTATGAGGTATAAAACAACAATCTCATATGAAATTTAAAGAAACCATCTAGAACAAAAAGAAAAGTGGACTCTTATTTGGAACATAGATTAAAAAAATTAGGTCCAAATTCTAAAAACCCATAAATACTTAAATCCACTGACTTCATTGTCTTAAAACAAACTGAAAAGCACCAAGTACAGCTATAAGGCCTATACAATATATTCAATTTTTCCCAGATGAGCCCTCTCAGTTACTCTGTACTCTTGTCCCCACAGAGCTGAAAACTCGCTGATTTTTGAGGTTTGGAGGTGACAGATGGGAATGTGCATTTATGTTTATGGGAAGGGTTGAGCTGCCTCAAAAAACAGACTTTAAACTGTCATACAATGCTCCCCAGGTCTCCAAATTGTCTCCTCCTATAAATAAAACATGTGCCTTTTCAGGAAATTTCACATAGTTCAAAATGCCAACTGAAGGTAACTCCATAAAGGATTTTCCCCAGAACATACATTTTCTGAATCCAACGCATTTACTGTACAAACTATTTAAGTAATACTGTCACCATGAAATGAAATAATCATCAACCTACTGTGTCACTTCTGAATAATTTCACTAGCAATTTCTGAGCTAAAAAGTGTGTGCAGACTTATGGAATGCAAAATAACAAGGTCATGAAAGCAAAGGTGGGTCTGGGTGGGTCTGAAAGTAAAGAGATGGGGAAATAAAAAGAGTAAAGATTAAAACTCTGGAAAATGAGAGATAATAACACAATCAGTTATGCAAAGAGTCTGACTAGGAACCACTAGGCAAAGCAGGGAACAATTCCTAACTGCTGTCAGTGTACATTAAATGAATGAAAATTGCTCAAAATTTTGGAAAATTAAAGTGGAAATATTCACACTAAGATTACATTAAATCTTTCACTTTACTGACTACAACATTTTTTTTGCCAGGATTATTTAGTGACAGCCATCTGTTGATCTCAAAAAGAAGTAACTTTGTAAACAACCAACCATCTACCTCTAGAATCTCACAGTTATTTCAGTATCTTCTGACCAAAACATACCATTCAGTTATGTTTCAAAACACTCCTTTTTTTTCAGCAGAAGATGCAAAGGCAATTCAGTTTTACCATGTACAGCACATCTAACACAAATCTAACCAAACTGAGATAGCTGCATCATGGAAGAATGGAGACACTATTATTAAAAAATCAGCCAAATATGGATTTACATCAACATGGATGTGTTACCTGAAGGTGACCATACTCCTCATGGGAGAAGACCTCATCCCCAGTGTATGCATTGAACACAGAATGCAGACATGCAGATGGTTTAGGGTCTTGTTTAAATTTCTGAACCTAAAGGTGTATGAAAGGTAAAACATAAAAGCAAAGGCAATAATTCAGTATGTATGACAACCACAAATTCACCATATACCTTATTTAAGTTACTATTACTATTGGTATTATTCCCAAACTAAAAAATTTCTTGATTTGACCACCATATAAACCTTATAATCAAGTGTCTTTTCAGAACAATTACTTTATAGCTGGTAATTAAATCAAACCAAGATAACTCCATAACTCTTCAGGTCATGCTTTGCTCTCTAACAAATTTTAAAATTTTCTAACCATCATTGGCAGCACCTGATCCACATTTCACAGTATTTTCAACACTGATGCTACCTTCATAAGATTTTTTTCTCTACCAACAAAACACAGCACGTGCCTCAGAACAAGCAAACAAGTACTATTTTGTGGAGTCTACTCCACAAGTACAGCAAATATACTTCAGGTCATGACTTATATGTTCATTGGCAATAGAATACAGCATCTGCATTTTTGCTACCAGCAGCAGCATTTGCTCAGGTCATGTCTTGGGCACATATGATTCATATTATTAAAAAAAATAAATTCCTTTTACATGAGGCCACACAGAGTCTCTCAGAATAAAGTCAGCTTGACTTCTGTCTGTTAGGTACCAGAGACTGTTTATTACTACACTGTAGGAAGAGAAAAGCACCTGTAGTAAACAAGGCAAAGTCAGACAAGCAGTGGGCCAGCAGAGGGACACTGCTCTGAATTTAATGCTCATTATTCATATCTGGCACTCCCCATCCCCAAAACAAACACCTGCACATCAAAGAGAAAAGCAACAGTTCCAATGTAACAAGATCGATTTAGGTCAAGACTATTTAAAGATACAAGACTCTAAATAAACAACCCAACCCCCCAGAAAATATATGTCAGCATAAATACAAGTGGCAATACAATACTTGCTTGTCATTATTGTCACTGATACCATGTACCTGAGGACTTCCCATTTCAGTTTGTGTGCTCAGCTGTGAGGGAAGCTATGGGCTTACATGAAAACTGTATCTAATAATACAGTTAAAAGTCAGTGACCTGAAACTTCAAATAACCACATGGAATATATGTATTTAACTACTTCTAGATCTGCTGCTAACCACTATGCAAAATTTATCCACCACACCGAATTTTAATAAGAATATTCAGAGTATATGCACAAGAGAATTCCAGGCTGAATAAATCAGCTGTGTCACAACATAAGTAGATTACTCTGTTTCCTCACTCATGTTGGAAATTTGTGCCCTTCTGAAGTTATGTCATTAAGTAAAATACTGCTGGAAAATGTCTGCTAAAGAAACCAAGTAAAACAATCAAAATGATCACCTAAGTAAGGAGAACAACTGCAAACACAATAACCAAGATAACAGTGCAGTGAAAACTCTCCAGCCTTAACAAAAAGCAGTTCTACATCTTTCCATTTAATCACTAAAACCACAAAAACCCCTGACAAGTACTAATGGTGGAATATTTAAATGGGACAAATAACTGCAAAATGAACACAAAGAAGTTTCAAGTGTACCCTGCACTTCTCTTCCCAAAATGCTCACATCTTCTACTCCCTAAAATGATGCTGCAACTCAACAACAAGGAAGCTGCTCTGAGCTGGGGCAGCCCAACAGTGTGAACTGGGTCGGTAATTAGGATTTGTTCTCCCAGTTTAATTAATCCCTAGGAAGGGGGCGAGGCAGCGGTTTTACCTTATCGGCCTGGCGCATGTAGCAGTAGAGAATCCCCCTCATGCACTTTATGGCAGAATGCTCCAGCTCATGGGTCCTCCCCTTGTCATCATCAATGCGCCTGGGTGAGAGAGATAACTCGTCAAACAAATTGCAAATGCATTAGTGGGAGGAGGGAAAAAGGAGAGACTAATGCTTTGGAATATTAAGTATTTAACTAATGCTGTTGCATAGTGGTGCCCTCACTCGTATCTACATATTTACAGCCCTAGTCATCCTTTCTCATTAAAAATAATAAAAATAATGAAAGGGGTTTTGTCTGGCAACTTGCACAAGCATTCCTCTTTCAAAGTTTAAGAATTAAAAAAAAAATCTTCCTGATATTTTAACATCCAGTCTCTTGCCAGTAAATGATTCTTAGTACCAGAAATAAGCCTGCCAATGCCCTGAACTCTCCTACTAGATTTAAAAGTATCCCCTCAGTATAATTTGCCAGGAGAACCTCTATTTTTAGTAGCACACATTAATTCCACTGTAACAAATACTGGTACCAATTACATTACATGAAAACATATTTGCTTACCAAACGTAGAGTGACATTTTTAACCTAGCACCTTCATAAACATTTTTACTGAGATTTGGAAATGCACCGTTCTCTGTAGGTTTACAAATCTATTTTTGATGAAGCTTCATCTTTTAAAACTTTCCCAGGGAGCTGAATAAGAGAGGAAATGTAACCTGGCAGAGGTATGAGTGTAGATGTTATTCACCTGTAAGCAAGGGCCAATGCCCAGGCACAGGCAGCACAGTAAAGACTGTCATGGACTTTTGCCTTTTGGTTATTCCCAAAAGTCTTGGTAGGGAACAGACCTGTGGTTGGGCTTTGATGGAGCAGCAATGTTGATTTAACTGGAAGAAGGAAAAATAAAAAGGTTGTTAACAACATTACATTTCTCCCAGTTTCTAAATAGATTTTCAGGAACAGATCAAGGTGTGAACAACCTGTTACAGCATGCACAAGATAAAATAAGGGAAAGAAAGGTAAGGAGAAACACACAGATTTTGTTACATTGTTTTTTCAGACAAACTAGACCTTTTTACACAAACACCAAGCAGTATTCAAAACTACTTCTATGAGTCTGTTCTAGCACAACACACTGTGTACAGAATTTCTACAAAGCAAGCCAGTAGTTTCCTTTCTATGAAAACAGAAGAAAAAAGTGACTACAATATGTCAACTGCTCTCCCCAATCAGTTAAATGCTTAAACTTTCCAGAACTCTGCATGCATAAAAATTACATTTTTAACTCAGGCCAGACAATTGTGTTAATATTTATAAAAGTAGATGGGAGTAAGAAAGAAGAAACGACAACTACAATGATATAACTCAGTATCTTGATACGAAAATAGACTAAGACAGGAATTTTCAGGCTGTCAAAACTCAGAAAAAATACTAAATATTACTTTAATTCTTTTTGCACTTTAATTCTTTTTGCACTTCAATATTTTGCATTTTGGAAATTGTTCTTCCTAAGGTTATATAATAACCAGAATGCTACAAGATTGAAACTGGACTTAATGCCCTCAAACATGACCTTTCTAACATTAATCTCCTAAGCATAAGACAGGAAAACAGGTTTTTTCCACAGAAGTTGGAATTTATTGTTATCAAGTATCAATTTTAAGAAGGCCTTTCTAAAACTAAGAAAAAAACTAAGAAAAAACCTAAGTATTCTAAATGAAAATTACAAGGTTTTAACACTTTTTTCATTATATTCAGGGTCTTGATACTCTATAATAAAAGCTTTGATGAAATATTACCTGAAAAAGTCAATATAGATTATTATAAATGAAGTATAAATTCAATAGCAGATTTTTACTGTGGCAGCAGCATAATTGCCTGAGATGAACAGCAAGCACCACCCCAGGTTTGTTGCTGCCAAGTGTTAAAAAAGCCAATTAACAGTCATCTGCTCTGTAAGAAAGCTAAAAGCAATGCACCTACAAAAAGCAACACATCTATGGATGTGTAGACCAGGTACAACCCAGATTTCAGTTCAAAAAGCCATTTGAATGAAGGGAGCCCCATCCCACATTTTTAGAATGATGAGGAAATTGTTCATTATTCTGTTCCCTTGCCTTAGTAAAACTTACATTTTAAACTGTCAATTGCACAGCCATTAAACAACCCTGATTTTAGAATACAGGCAGGACTTCATTATGACACAAACCTCCTAAAGCCCAAAACAATCAAAACAAATTGCTGCTTCTTTAATGGTTTTGGCTTAAAATAACATCATATGAAAAACACTACAGTTAACTTGAAAGTAGCTAACAAATAAAATTTCAGCACAAAAATACATTGCAGCACCATTAATAACAAAAAGAAACTTCTAACTGATCACGTGCCAGGCTGTTCCAAGTACTACAAGAAAGCTTTTGTCCATTTAAATTTTTCCTCAGCTGTAGCTGGTCAATGCTACAACCCAAAGCAACCCCTTTATCCAAAATTATTCTAAATTCAATCTTTCAGCTGAACTGGATTTTCAACAGACATTTTGATTTTCAGCAAGAAGTGTAACTCAGCCCTCCTCTTTGCACCTTCCAAATTTCCTGCAGAAATTTAGGAAACTATTCTGAAGTAGGAATAATGCAGCACCAATATTTATCATGCAAATATCAATTCTAACTCACATCCAGGTTAGTTCAAGCATTTTTAACTTACCAATTCTATAGTAATGATTTAATTTATCCCACAGAGTTTCCCCTTCTGGTTTTGGAAGGTTAATACATTTAAGTGGCTCATAAATTGAACCTAAAGTAAGAAGAAAAAAGAAAACCAAAATCAAGATCAGAATCAGTTTCATAATTGTAATATTGCTAAAAATTACTGTGATAAAACCAAAATCAAGATCAGAATCAGTTTCATAATTGTAATATTGCTAAAAATTACTGTGATATGGTATTTTTTCATGTTTGTTATACAAAAGCACAATTTATTGAATTTTAACTGAAACAAAAAAGTTGTTTTCTCTACAGTCTCAGAGAATTTTTTCTACAGTACCTGTCTACACAAACCAGACCTCTACCTGTATCTCCAGTGCCTTGTAGATACTCAACTACAGCAAATGCTACATAAATGTAGAGTTAATTATTGAAAACAACTATTAAATATTAAAAATTTTCTATGAACATTTTCTTAGAACTTAAGTATGTTACAGAGAAAATTCCAGAAGATACGCAGGAAAACAGAAGAGGAACAAAAGTAGACCATATTCAATTATTACTGCCCCACCTGCCTTATAACATGGTGAAGATGTTCAACACCATCAGTGTTTCACCTACCCCAACCCTGTCTGCACCCAGCAGAGTCAGCCCAGCTGATGTCATGTCAGAATAAGGGTTGGCTCGTCCCCACATGCTACTAAAGCTTAAACAAACTATTCAACAGACAAAGCCCTCAAGTTACCTATATTCCAGAGAAATAAAATGCTGTCAGAACCCCATCTTTCATTCCCACTGTCCCATATATTGACTGCTTTCCTCTCTGCACCTGGAAAGTCAGTTTTACTGAGAGCTGAAACGAGCTACCAATTAAAAATTACTGGGGTGAACCATTTCCAACTTTTAATTTCAGAGCAACATCCTGCTCTCCTCCCCAAATCACTTGGGCTTCACTCAGTGCTCTGCATGGCAAGATCTCCATGAGAGCCATGTGCTAGGAGGAAGAATGAGAATTTTCCCTTTCTGGACTGCAGCTGCCCTTGGGAAAAGCTCAGGGAAGGCAGTGCCAGGGAAGCCCAGGCAGCCAAGCAGTTCTGGCAGGACACAGCACAGAGTGCTGCTCCTTTGCACTCTGCCTCTTTGGCAGTCCCAGCACATTCCCAAGCATCAGACACGAGACTGTCCATATACAGGACTCTCATCCCCATGAAATCCAGGAAACAAAATGAAGAAGAAGAACAGTGTTCAAGAAACAACTGGATGTGGCACTCAGTGCCCTGGGCAGTTGCCAAGATGGTGCTTGGTCAAAAGCTGGACTTGATGAGCCCAGAGGTCTTTTCCAACCTAATTGGAATGTGTGTGGAATGGTGACAGAAGCTTTGTGAATCAAGTCCTTTGCTGGGGAGACAAGAACATGTCTAGCCATCCAAGAATGTAAACCTCAGCCCAAGTTAGTATTACTACCTTTGCTTTGCAATCACAGGAGTGAAAAACCCCCCAC
Organism: Cettia cetti; assembly: GCA_013401135.1. NCBI lineage: Eukaryota > Metazoa > Chordata > Aves > Passeriformes > Sylviidae > Cettia > Cettia cetti. The sequence continues at coordinate 7,423 of VZUI01031058.1, read as the reverse complement.
CCCTCCCCGAGCAGCGCCCTGGGTGTCTGCTCTGCTTGGATGCCCTGGTGATGCTTCCCAACCCATCTGAGCTTCCCCTACGGCCTTTCCTCACTGGGAGAGGTTAAATTAGAAATAAACACCTGCATGTGAGAAAGGGCCAGAAGGGGAAGAACAGAGAGCCCAGTTTATTTGAGCTGCCTAAAAAATCAAAGCCAAAAGAAACAAAATTGCTCTGTAATGGAAAAGAAAAACTTGTAGCATATCACAGCATTTGTATCTTCTATTAAAATAACCAAATAAATAAATAATGAACATTCTGAACCAATTTAAATCCCTTTTTTCAAAGCTATTTTGTTTTTCTACTTCTTTTAGCCTATAAATCCCTCTCCATGTAATGATACATAATTTATCCTGTTATACAATTAATTCAGTTATCTTGCAAAAGCACACAAAACAGTGAGCTGCAGTAACTGTAATTTTGTAGAGTGTTGTAGTGAAAGGACTGAATACACAAAAGAAAAAGATCTTCAGGAAGTCAGTGCATAAAAAGCAGCAAATTTATGAGTAATTCACTTACTAGATTTTCAAAAGCAAAATATTGATTCTAACTCTTAGATTAGCTAACTGAATATCATATGCATATCCACCATCCTTTGTGTGAAACAGGTTCAGAATGTTCACTTCCTGCAGGCTCCTAACCCCAGTGTGGCACCAGGACACACAGCTGAGCATCCACAGGCACATACACACAAGTGGAAAGTTCCTGAACTAAAGTTGTTCTAATTTAAATACTTACCAGACAATCTGTGACCCTCTGTGGCCAACAGAGAAACAAAACAGAGGTATCAAACAAAGAACAAAAAGCAAAGATATTGTTCTATTTCAGAGCATTCAAAAATTTCAACTTCATGCAGAAAGATTATTAAACAGAATAGAAAGCATGAAAATGTCAAAACACCACCATCTACAAATTATATAATTCTAGATGTTTGAAACTTTAATAGAAATATAATGAAACAGTCAGAGTAGACTGCAGATGGAACAGAAAGGTGAAATTAATTTGAAATTTGAAAAACTGACAAAAAATAAAGTTCTATGTTTTTGAAGTAATCCCTAAAATTACTCCTACTACAAGGAGAACTTGTTTAAATCAGAGGTTTCCACATATTCTTCATTAATTCCTTATTAGCATCTATATAGTTTATGTTTTGCTTGGATGTCTACAGCATTCTCCTGGAGAAATCATGTGGTAAATTACATTTCATTACTATCACAACCTAATCAAAGCAAGGAACAGTCAGGACAAACACAAAGCTGCTCCTTCCTGGTGCTTCTGGAGAGAGGCCGTAACTCAGAGGAAGCTATTTTAAGGAGGGCTAAAAAAAAGCCTGTCTACAGTCTCATCCAAAATCTATTTGAGTTCATTTCAGCAAGATAAAAACCTGTCATAGAAAGCTATTTTCAATTACATATTTAAAATAGGTTTTCAAACTAAAAAAAATTTAAAAAAATAAAAAAAATGAAAGAGATGACAACAGCAAGACTGCAGCACTCTAAACATAATAGAGTGACATATGCAAATAGCACCCTGGAGGTCTTGCTTTGTACAGTAGCATTCAGAAGAAACAGAATGAGGACATTAATTTTAAATACTGTTTTTCATAAATACATCCTTTTATTATAACCATACAGTGTGAGTTTTATTGTAGGTAAATAAGTAGGTATGCCAGGAAGAACGTAAAAACCTATTTTGTTGATTTATTATTTCTTCTGCTGTCTAGTAGTGTAACAACCCCATCCAACATTTAAATAGGGTATTTGGGAGTTCAGCTTTTCTTTCACAAAGAATGAAGTGTGCCCATTATTTCCTTACACCACAAGAGCATTGCTGTAGGCAGTACCTACTCCAAAATCAGTAAAAAAACTGATACAAAATCAAAGTGTCACTTCCTGTATTAATATAATTAATGTCTGATAAGAGAACGCTCGAAGTCTTGATCCAAAGTCCAAATAAATCCCTGTCTTCAGACACTGCACTGACTACATGCCCTGCATTCATAATCTGAAGGAAAACTAATTCTCTTTCATTTCCTACCATTTACAGGTCCCAGAGTGATATGATTTCACCACTCTTCAAGTTGAATAATTACTAAAAACGATAGAGATTCCTTTCAAAGTAATAGAGAACAGGAAGCAATTTCAATCCTATATATACACAACATCTGGAGGCTGAAAATACTATGTCATCCTGATGTTAAAGTACTTTCCATCCACCTCATTTTTATTCCAGTTATACCTGAGATTAGCATTAACTGCTCTTCAGGGAAGAGAAATGGACTGTCCAAATGTTTGAATTCAGAATCTATGGCAAAAATGGCCTTAAAACATCTCTGCCCCCAAATTTGTATATATGGAAGCTTTGGACACACATCCTTGAAGATGGTAGTAATTGTGGATATTAAAGAAAAATAAGGATTAGAATGAAATTTTGTACTGAGTCTATGGATAAAGACTTGCATATTTCAACAAGGTCGGTTTATTCAGATTTTTCAAAGTACAGAATTAATATAAACAAACACTTCTGCAAGTTAATCCCAAACAAATGCAAGTAACACAGCAAGAACTTTATTTCCAACATTTCACATGCCAGAAGAACAAAAGAAAATGTTTGTTTGCATACTTAAATCAGGCCAGGCCAAAAGAAAAAAAAAGCTGAGAATACAAGATTTCTTTGTAGATTTGATAAGAATGAAAACTGACCCCAGCCTTTGATGTGACACTAGGTCTAGACACAATCAAACACTTGAGACAGAGGCAAGCTCTGGACCTCAGATCACTGTAACTTTCATTGCCCAGCATTAGGAAGGGCAGTGACAGCTTCCCATTACAGAAGTCATTGGGACCAAAGAGGATTATATTTCTACTCACAGCAAAGTTTAAGAAATAATATCACATGGGGATTTTTAATCACAACATACAAGAGGAAACTATGATCTGATAGTTGATCCTGCTTTGAGCAGGAGGCTAGAGTAAGTGATATCCTGCCAAGCCTTCCAGACTGAACCTCTCTACAAAACAGGGTAAGAAAACACCAGGAGAAAGGTTTGGAGAGGAAGATGCAAAAGGTATCAAAGTATTCCTCTACCTGAATACACAGTAGAAATAAGCAAAAGGTATGCATTGTTACCTTGGTTGAATGATGACAACAAATGGGTAAAAATGAGCAAAATCTTGTAATGGTTTAATTTAAACAGCATTGAAGTGACAAAGCTTTTAAACTATCATTTATCAAGAAAAATCATGTGTTGTACTGTGCAAGTAATTTAACTAGTATTCCATAGAATCACAGAATATCCTGAGTTGGAAGGGACTCACAAGGATTGTCGAGATCCACTCCTGGCCCTGCACAGAACAAGCCCAGGATGGCACCCTGTGCCTGAGAGCATTGTCCAAACCCTTCCTGAGCTCTGTCAGCTTTGCTGCTGTGCCCACTGTCCTGAGGAGCCTGTTCAGTGCCCACCCACCCTGTGGGTGAAGAAGCTTTTTCCTGATATGCAACCTAAACCTCCCCTGACACTGCTCCAGCCATTTCCTCAGGGACTCTCATTGGTCACCACAGAGGAACAAGAAAAAAAAATTGCACCAATTTATTTTGTCCTTTCTCTATTTCCTAATCAACTGAAGGTAGTTCTCTGTCCAGTGTATTATACCTAATGGAAACTACTGATTTCAGGATTTGCAGTAACTAAGAACACACAAAAGCTGCTGAACACCAGAAATAAAATACTGACCATCGTGCCAGTACACAGGAGCTTCACATAACCAAAATGCCAAAGTCTACCACACAAGCCTTGTAAATGCTACAAGCAAGACAGGAAACCACTCAAGATACTCTAGGCAGGCATTGCCATTTCTGAGAATTCAAAACAATAGGTGTTAAAACTACTAAAAATGTTTATTTTGCATCATAAGAAGAGAAACATCAAGCATCTATACAATAATTAGGAAAGAGTACTTTTTTTTTTTTTTACAGTGTCAGCACATCACATTTTTTGATGGTCAGAGAGGCAAAACTGAAAAGTCAGAGGCAGGGCAGGGAGTCCAAGCCACCCAGCTGTGCTCCCTTAGGTGGGCACTCTGCCCAGCACTTATAGTGTTATTGTGTTTCAACAAGGACTACACAAGAGTTTTCCCCAATCACAGAGAGGTATGGATACAGCTCATCTCTCAGTCAAACTCCCTTCAAAATACACAGTAATGCTCCTGACAACTTCATGCGTTCTAGCTTCTGTGGTACCTGAGGAGAAGCTGTGCCAGGGAGCTTTACTTTGCTTCCACTTAATTTCCAAATGTCAAACTTTGTAACCAATGACTGACCGACCAGAAATTTTACTTATCTCTAAACCAGTCAGGTTGGGGTATTTTAGCAGTCAATTACAAACAGCATTTTTAAAGCACCTTTCACATGATTGTCATCTTAAAAGAGAAATTTGAGTTCAGAGATGGTTGCACTGAGGGATACGGACAGGAACTCTAAACAAACAAACCAGGAAGATTTGACAGTAGATCTCAATCTAAGTAGATTACAATTTTCAGAAACTTTTATTGAAAGCATTCAAATTTTTAAGTTCTACTGTACAGTGCTAAAAATCTACTAACACAGAACAGTGCAAGAAACAAAACACACAATTATTTTTTGTTGAATTAAATAGCCACAAACAAAAACAAAACAGGGAACTGCACACTTACCAAATTTTAAAAAAGCATGCGCAGAGGAGGCTCTGTCATCATCCAAATTGGCCATTTCAAATTGGTGCAGCTAATCACAAACGTCTCAGGCTAAGCTACAGTAATTTTCAAAACTGTTTAGTAAATGTTAAAGGCAATCAGCATTAAATTAAGTGAAAGCAATGTTAGTGGAGTTATTAACACAACAGAGTGCACAGCACAAACTTTCATTACATCTTATGTTTCCTTCTACACTGACCTCTGGTTTTATTTTGCTTTTACTTCCATAAAACTTAGTTGTTTACTCCACCTGAGTAAAAGGACACACTTTACAAAAAATCCATCTTTTGGATATTTGGCATGAGCTTTGTTATTCAATAAGAAATTTGCTACAAGCCCCAAAAGGTGATGAATACAATCTGATATATTTCAAGGCAAAATAAAAATATTTAACTAGTCCACACTAAAATGTTAAGTAACATTAATGATAAGGAGCTAAAACTCTGCTTATGCATAGTGCTGCTTTCATTCCATGTGAAATCTACACCAGGATGTTTCTTGCAGTCATATACACTATTTAATGCACAGAATATCTCAGTTATTTGAGGTAGGACATCATCCACTTTGGAATCCACAATAGGAAAAACGTGTCTGTAATTATGATGACAAGTTTTTCCAAATCTTTAAAGTTTATGTTTTATAAAGTAAGAAAAATTTCAGATGCTTGAGACTAATCAACTATACCCTTTAGAATCTGCTTCTAACCAGAGTAGCAACAAATGAAACAATATTTTATTGCTTCAGGAAGGGAAATGAAAATTCCTGAATAAAATTTGGTTTACTGGAAAAAAAAAGTAATTCATAATTTAATACACATAAACATAAGGGTACAAATTGCCTCCTACAGGATTTAGTCTTACATGATCCACTGCTGCAGGCTATAAAACATGAGTCACTGGTGCATTTCAGTGTCTATACTCCATGTTTACTACATCTTACTCCAAGAAGCACACTAGTTAAGAAAAACCCAAACCAAACAAAACACTGCTGTTTGTGAGCTGGGACTCTCACACAGGCCTCAGCCAAAGCAGAAACGTGGGGGAGTTTCTGTCACTTTCTATGATAACCCCAACCATGTCCCCTTCCTACAGGACCAGGAAGGAAGAAAAAAGCCCTGAAGTTATACAAATTACAACATAAAGATACAGCAGTAAACTTGAAATATAAGAACATTATTTTTATTTTTAGATATGAATTCTACCTGAAAGACAATAAATAAAATTTGATTTTTAAATCAACTATTTTATCAGAAAAAAACTTTTCATCTAAAATAATGTTTATTTCTTGAGCAAATTTTTTGAGTCGTTATAACGAAACACTATCAACAAGTCTCTAGACAATCTCTGGACAAAATCTATATGAACTGGGAAAGAAGGAAGCAAACTACAATAACAATCTGTCATTGCTCAGAAGACAATTCTTCATACATTTAACAGAAAGGTAACAGGCAGCAGCAGCAGTTCAGAACCAGTGAAGTTTGTGAAACCATCAAATGCCTTCTGCAGACAGAGGCCTGACCCTGCAGGGGATTCCCGAGGTTTGCGCTGCCCCGAGACTCGGGATTCACGGACTCGCTGGGAACATGCGCTGCCAGCCCTGGCTGCGCGCAGCTCCGTGCCTCGGTTTGTCAATCACCCCGAGCACAGCCCGCGCCGTGCAACCGGCCACAGGGGAACAACTCCTTCAGCGGCACCCCTAATCCTGGGGACTGCCGCTCAAGCTATGCATAAACCGAACTTTTAAACAAATTAATCAGACTAGCCTTTTAACAATCAATTCTTTAGAGCCCTCATAAAGCCCCGTTGTAGCCTCACTTCGACAGTTATTAGCACAACAAAACCAACCAAACATGCAAATAAGTAACAACTGAGTTTTACAAGCATGTATGGCATATAAATACAGGGATCTTCCGAAAACTTTTTCCATTAGAACGATTAAATTCTTACTATGACTGCACTTCATTAAAAAAATAAATAAATAAATCAAACCCCAAGTTTTTTGAAGTTCAGAAATTCCGGGCAAACATCACCCACTGGTTTAGGCCAGAACGCAGCAGCCCCACAGTCCGCGTTCACAACAAGCAATTCCCACGCTGAAGAACGGCTACCTTTACCTAAGAGAAACCTGGCAAAAGCTGGTACTTTCCCCTGAACACTTCATCTGTTCCACAACCGCAACACTCTGTACCTGCGGCACTAACCACGCCACGAGCAGCTGCCTTTGCACCCGTGGGCACAGGTGACGCCGGAGCGGCACCCAGGGCTGTGCCCGCCAAGGGCGCGGGGCCGCCACCCCCGGGTGTCCCCTGCACCCCTCAGGGCCGGGACCGCCCGGGCACCGCCACCGAGACACGGTAGGGACGGGGAAACAGCCCCGGGCCGGAGCGGGGCAGGGAGCGCGGGAGCGGGGCGGTGAGTGACGGGAGGCAGAGGGATCCCCGGAGCTCCTCCCGGGCTAGCCAAGAGGTCAGACCTGAGCGTTTGGAGCGAGCGCGCAGCTCCAGCATCTTCCAGCTCACGTCAGCCATGTGAGTCGCGGCCATGGCGGAGCGCTCCCGGAGCCGCGGGCGCTGCTGCCGGCGCCGGGCGGGCCCTGCCTGGCTCCCGCCGTAAAGCGCCGGCGCGGGCTCCGCCGCCGCTGCCGCAAACCGCGG
>VZUI01031050.1:0-10275 GCA_013401135.1 Cettia cetti | reverse complement strand
GCCCCTCAGTCTCTCTGTCCCGCACTCCCCATGGTCCCGCCGTGCCCCGGAGCCCCTCGGTCCCTCTGTCCCGCACTCACCATGGTCCCGCCGTGCCCCTCAGTCCCCTCGGTGTCTCCGAACGCGCCGCGCCCGCAGCCGCTCCGCCCCGGAAGTGAACCCCCGCTCCCAGCGCGCCTGCGCGCCCCGCCGCCGCAGATTGGCCGAGCCCGCGCCGCGCACGCGCGCTGTGGGGCTGGCGGGCAAACATGGCGGGGCCGGGAGCGAAGGGACCGTGGGGAGCCTGCAGTGCCAGCCCTGCCATGGCGCGGACACCGGCCCCTGCCCCTGCCCGCTCACCGTCCCGCCCGGCACTGCCAGGGATCCAGGGCAGCCTCAGCTGCTCTGGGGAGCCTGTGCCAGGGCCTGCCCACCCTCACAAGAAGCTGATCTAAATTTGCCCTTTCAGTTTGTACCCATTCCCGTGTCCTGTCACTCAGCTCCCGATGAAGTCCTCCTCTGTAACCATGAGTATGCCATAACGAAAGAGATAGCTCAGTATTAATGAAAAAGATCAACACGAAACACATGAAGAATTGATTTTTCCCATGTTCAGTATATGAAATTGCTTGCTTGTCCAGATCCTGTTCACTATGAACAGCACAGTCCAGCACGCCGTCCCTTCCACAGGACCTGCCAGAGCTTGAGCACAGCCAGCAGCTCAGAGGGGCTCCAGGCAAAGCCCACCCTTCACAGCAGACCTTGGGACACCCCTTCTCCATCCTGCCTTAGGGTGAAGCACTGGTCAGCCAAGAGCTCCTGCACACCAAGATTTTATTCAGAGTGGATGTGCAGAGCCTCTGCTTGCCAGCTCCTCTCTCAGCTGGTCCCTGACCCACGGCACAACCACCAAGGGACAGGGCAAGTGCAGATGCTTTAAGTTCCAACTGAAAACTCAAACATCGCTGGACAGAACCGACCTACTGAGAGTTTGGAACTCCCTGCACCTCCAGCAACCTCCTCCTGCAATGGCTTTTCCCTTAAATGCTTAACAGCAGCAGCACAGATGCAGTCAGCCCCCCATGCAGCCCCCACAAACGTGTGCAGACAGGACCTTGACATGAGACAGGACAAAAGAAAAGGCCAAGCTGAACCTCCACAGACCCCTTTAATATGTTGTTTTGCACTGTGTACAGGAAAACCAAAAATAAACAAAAGGAACTTTAGCCAAACTCCCCTTCCTCCTCCAGCTTTATTGATAGTTTAAAATTACATTTTCTATGTTCTAGGACTTCAATTGCTCTTACCATCTTACTTTAAAAACCGATTACAAGCAAATGAAACTCAGTTGTCTAAGTGATATAGTATACAAAAATAACATCTTGATTTCTGTGAAAATGCATTTATTTGCAACTCCTGAATAGCTCCAAATTGTTTATGCTATGAGCACTGATGTCTGGGCTTCAGATTGACTTTGAGATATTAATTCAAAAGCTTCCCATTGCGTTCTGTATCTCCAACGTTAACATTCACTGACTGAATTACTGTTCCTTTTAGATTTCAGATTTCTCTCTCTCTCTCTCATGGCCATTAACAGGCATGTGCATCTTGTTTGTTTACTCCCACTCAGCTATATGCTCTAGGTAGGGCCTGATGCAGATATCACTTGGTGTTAACAGCTACTGAGGTCAGACAATCCAAGGCCATAGTAATAAAATAAAAGTTATGAGGAAGTTTAGACACTTCCAGAATTTCTTTCCTCCTGCATAGGATCACTTCCCTGTAACCCAGAGAGGGTTTTTGCTGGTCTGACTCAACTCTTCCCACTCATCAATCCCTATTCACCAGTGGCACGGAAAGGGGGTTCTTTAACAAAGCATTATACATAACACCTCTACCAAACTAAACATAAACATTTTTGTAGTTAAATGCAGAAAGTTGATTTTTCCACCCCTTTCCTCCTTTTACACGGCAAGTAAAGCTCACTGGCCTGGGAGTAGCCTCTATCTGCCAACCTTTGGCCAGTGAAGAGGATTCAGAGAAAAATAATACAACCATCAATCAGAAAAAGGAGGGGCGACAAAGGAAAATAATTAGGCTGTAGCTTCAATTGTGCATTCCCGTGCAAGGTGCCCTGACTCGCCGCAGCGGTAGCAGTTGACTTCGCTGGTCTTGCTGCAGTTGATGGCTACGTGGCCAGTTTCACCACACCTGCAAAAGCAAAGGTTGTGTCAGAGCAGCACAGCACTCACAGCAGCAACCCTCCTCTGTCCAGATGTTGTCTGCTTTGGTTTCATGCAACGCCAGTTCTGTGCTCAAGGCTTCTGTCCCGGAATTCTCTGACATGAAGCAAGTCTGCCTGCAGCAGGGCCATGAACTGCTCCCAAATGATCACCTCACATTAACCCCTGTATATGCCAGAATCACCCTACATCAGCTTTGTGTGTTTGCAGGGCTTTTTCCCCAATTGTGTCCTGGGTTTTTGTCTGTTCCCAATGCTTATGCTTGCAGTTTAGCCTTGCTTTGAGAATAATTAGTTTTAACTCCAATACACCATGTTCTCTCTCCTTCCTCCACAGAAGGGAATGCTGGTGGGGGTGAAGAATCCTGCTCTGAGGAACATGCTGTTTCTGGTATATGCCTGCATTCAAAAACCAGACAGCACTCCGGAGATGGCATTTCAAACCAATTTAACGCCCACTTCTATTCACTGTTCCCACCAGCAAAGCATCTCCAGTGTGCTCCTGCAGGGGCTGGCTGTGCCAGCTGGGATACAGCTGGGGTTTGGTGGCTCTGGCAGGAGACACAGGGTACCAGCTCTGTGCTACCTGCTGCTACTCCTGCCAAAGGACACCAAGAGCTCAAGTGACTCAACAGCTGGGCGTGTGGTGGCCCTGGGTGGCCATTAGACCCACATGATGGAATCTGTGCTCCACCTTGCTAACGAGCGTTTAAGCCACAGTTCTGAACAACAGTTTGTTCAAACGAACTGCATTTCCTAACCAAAAGCAGACACAGAGCATCCAGCACAGCAGGTGCCTCTGGCAGCTGCCTCCTTACCTATAGCATTTCACTTTGGTGCAGTCTTTCTGAATGTGCCCGAACTCTCCACAAGAATAGCACTTCTGCTCGTCTGCGTGGTCGCAGTCGCGGGCCAGGTGCCCGGGCTTGCCGCAGTTGTAGCAGCACTGCTCCCTCTCCCTCTTGGGCTCCTTGCAGTCCTTCGCAATGTGGCCACCTCTACCGCAGTTATAGCAGGCTTCCACAATAAGAAAAACATACCAAACAAGACTATAAAACCTCGGTAGCGTGAGGGGCGGCGTGCTGTGAGCAGGGTGCACGCACAGCTGGCTCCCAGGGCATGCCAGCACCCTCCTCCTCAGCCCCACAGCTCTGCCTGTGGCACTGAAGAGGTGGAATATTTAGTGATACTTACCATCCTCCTGAAGGTCACAGTCCTTGGCAAGATGGCCAGACTCACCACAGCGGTAACAGATATCCGGCAGAGACGAAGACATGAACTGGAAGCCTGCTTGAAATGGACAGAAGAAAAAAACTGCCATTAGTTTTGAGAATACTTTTAAGAATTAATCACAAACTGAACACACAAGTTAGCTTCGCTCTCAAAACTGCTGGTGAAACTCTTAGGCAGGAGTAAATTTCCCTGGTTCTTATTACCAATTAAGAGTCTCAACTCTTCCCTTGGGTGTCTGCCAGAGGCTGTTTCACTCAGGACACACAGGAGGCAGCTGGAGATGTGCTGCCCAGACAAACAGCAGAGCCCAGCCCAGCAGAGCCCAGCACTCACCTCTGCCACGGCTCCTCATGCCACGGCCACGGCCCATCCCAGTGGGGCACTCCCGGGCCCAGTGGCCAGTACGGCCACACTTGAAGCACTCGTTGCTGCTCATGGCTGCAGATCACCTGTCTGAACAAGAAAGACATTTCTGAGCACCTTCTGCTCCCCCAGCCAAAGGCTGCACTAAAATGAGAGATTTAGAGGTTTCTCAGCTCCTCAGCAAAGGCAATGCAAACCATACAGGACTCCCAGCTAAGTCAGTGATTTTTTGTACAGTATCTGATAATGACTACTGAAACCACTGCAGAGGATAAGAGTTTGCCTCTGCTTTGCTTTGAGTAAGACAGCTCTGAACAGACATGCTATGTAACGTTTCCTCTAATTATTTTGAAGCCACCCTTTACTTCAGGAGCTTACAAAACGTCCACAGAAAGGGAAAAAGAGAAGGGAAATCCCTTTAACTATTGTAGTAGCAGCCTTAATGTCATTATCCCTTTGAGTAAAGCACCTTCTTCCTTATTGCTGAGAGTTAAACTCAAAAGCCAGTTACTTAATCTCTACAAGTAGTATCCTCCTGGTAGTTGTTACATTTTCTCTCGAAGGACCTGCCTGGCAGCTACAACCTCTATTGACTGGAAGCCAAGTGTAAGAATAGGCAGTATTACAACTAAAGATTCAAAAGCCCTCTAGCTTAACATTTTAAGATTTTAGGTCTTTTATGACCTAAACAGCAGTTTAACTCCAAAAAGCAAAACTACAACTTGTAATTAATTTATAGCTCGGGATGCATATTCCACTCCAGGTATACATGAAAGAGAAATGCTTGAAGATGTTAAGACAGCAGACACTTGCCAACTGGGAAGAACATGTTTAGAATGCTCTGGAAGCATCAGACAGGCAGTTCTGACAGCAGGATCCCTGCTTTGCCCACTGGAATGGCCAGGGCAGGCAGGTTCCATCCACACTGTGCTCACACTGCCACACCTCCCCTGAGCTGTACATCACCCACACAACACTTCCAGAGCCAAAAAGAAAGGAACAAGGAAGTTACACATTTAAATTGAGTCTTTTTTTAAAGCGTGCTTAAGACACGTTTTAAGTACGCTGCTCTAAAAATATGAACACCAAGTTTTGTTTTGATGAAGTCTCCTGAAGTTTAAATACCTCACATACTCTCTCCCAATTCACTATTCTTTACCCAACAGAAGGAGAATCCTTATCTGGAATGTTTGGCAGTTCACCTGATCCCCCCTCCAGGTAATCCCCCTGTAACCTGCAGTTTATTCATGTTACAGAATGATTCCCCTCCTCCCAGACCTCCAGCAACCCAGATTACAGGAACATCCCAAAAGCTGAGTCTTGAAGAAAGCCACTACAGGAGCAGTAGAAAAACACATGACACCAGAAGGAACCAGAATTAGCATCCTGACATTTAGCTCTTCAATACTGAGTATTGCAACTAAACATGAATTGTTATTTAGCTATTTCCAAAGTACTTCAGTGTTTCACAAGTTTACTGTAGTTTTTTATCCACTCCTCCCTCAAAACAGTTCCTCTCTCTGATGGCATTCTGCACAGAAGTGGTTATTTCAACCACAGTAGATGGCTGAGAATTTAAAATACAAGAGGTACACACTCAAGCATGTCATTTCTGTAATCCCATATCTAACTTCCAGCTGGACCAGATGATGGGTTTTGCCCTCAAAATGAAGTTCTGGAGTGAAAAGCTGCAAGACCACTTTAGACACACCTAAAGAGAGTTAAAACAACTGGTTGCTGGAGCACTTAAAGAGATTCACTTGATTCACACATAACTCAGTCCTCTCTGCTTTTCAGTGTCCAAGATCTGCAGGTTCTGAGGACAGGCAGGGCTGAGCAGAGCCTGCTCTGCTGGCAGCAGCTGGCACTCACTGTGCCATTGTTTATGCCTGTTTTCATAGCAACCCTGTTGACACTGCAGAACAGGAAAAGCACAGGCACAGCCAACTGCAGGAGCTGGGCTCAGCCTCCAGACTGGATGCTGCTTTTCATTGGCAAGAGGGCCAAGAGGGGGGTCTCTGAATTTTAAATATATACATGTGTATATTCCTCACTTCATTACAACTCTTTTGAACAGTCCTCACATTAAAGCATTATCAAATGGCAACATAAAATCTATTAGAAGAGCAAACCAGTAGGCAGCAGCTGTAAGAGAACTGCAGCACGTGTGGAGAGACTCCAGTCCCAACCACGCAAGGGGAGCCCGGCAGGAGGTGACAGGCAGGAGGTGACAGACCGAGCCCTGCTGGCACAACCCCACGGAAGCAGGGCCACAAGCAGGCAGGGGAACACATGGTACAAGACAAATGTCTGACAGGTGAGCCAGACCTGCTCCAGATACACACCGGGGAGCTTTTACACCAAGATTAATGCCAACCTACAGCCAGTCTGTCCTTCTGCCAGGCCGGGTCAGGAGCTGCACGAGGGACAAAAGCTCACTCCTCACTGCCCCAAAGGAACACCAAAAGAGAAGTTTTACATCTGATTCAGTTTTTTTCCTTTTTCACTGCCCCTTCAAAAGGGAAACCTCAAGTTTCTCTTCCTCTGCTATACAAAGAATTGGTAAAGACTACACAAACTGAAGCAGAAATCTAAAATCAAACACCACTCTCTGTGCACGAATCCTTCTAGACTGAGATCATTTAAAAGCCTCTATCTTCAGTGGCCCCTTTCCTCCCCCTGAGCTCAAGAGCAGTGGAAGGTTACAGCTGCCACACAAACCTGAGTACAAGGCATGCTGCTGCACCCTCAGAGACCCTAAACACATCCAGTGTGAAGTTCTTCTTCTCCAGTACTTCCATGCTGAACTGCTGCATCCTTGCTGTAAAAAATCTGGAACTGCAAACGGGTTCAGCAGCACGAGATGGCTGCAGCTGACACTGGCTTTTCTTGCCTGCATCCCAACAAGCCTAACACAGGAGAGAACTCCCCAGAAATGTGAATCCTAAGGATTCAGTTTCCAGAGAGCAAACAGCCACCTTCAAGGAGCAACATCCAGAAAAGGCTGCTTCAGAAGACAAGTCCTTAAATGGAGAGCCTCCAAGCACTCTGGACACCATTACAGTTTTCAGTTACTTCCAAGAGAAAAAAAAACGAGCACAGTAAAAACCACCCAAGTTCAAACACTTCTCTGTTAGTCAATACCCCTCCATTTGTCATGGCAGGCAAGTTTCCAGCCTGCTCCTTTTATCTATCAAGGCCACCTTAAGTAAGCCTTCTGCAAGAAAGCTACCTAAGTCTTCTTGGAAAGTTTTCAGTCACAGCTATCACTGTTTTCCACAGCTCAGATGTGTTACACAAAGCAGCCTGTCCTGTCTGTCCATGTGTCATCGTCCCCTCCCTTCTAACATACCAGAACCAGATTTTTACCTCACCAGGGCAGGAAAAGTAGTAATGGAAAACAAATTACAACTGCAGCCTCATTGAGCATTTCTGAGACAGCTCAAATTCTGCAGGATATAGCAAGGTACTGCCTCCTGGATTAGTTCCCAAAACTTGTCCACAAACTCAAGTCTAGTTGTGCTTTCTCACCTCAAACCTTACTTTCTAGAAGGGAGAGAAGGCAGTCATTTACCTAAACTCCTGAAGACCTCTGAAACTGCAGCTGGAAGCTCAAACATTATTAAGAATTAATTTTAGACCCTGTTCTGTGTGATGGCCATACAGTTAAACAGCAGGGACCAATGACAAAGATCCCTGTGCCACCACAGCACTTTCCCAGGTCACATCTGAAGTTTGAGGGAAACCTGAGCACCAAACTCCAAAGTGGGAGTTTCCTGGTTTCCTGTCTCGTGCTCTGAAGGTAAAGACTGTGCTTTCAGTTAAATTGCTTTGCAGTTAAAACACATTCAAGACTCTCAGAACAGGAGAGATGCTATTAATCTCCAGCCTTCATGACCAAGATTCAGCAATATTCAACTCTGTTTGAGTAGCCCTTCTAGACCTGATGATGTAAAAAACTGCCACAAAGCTCCACTGTAACACTCTCATTTTATGCCTTTTAGCCTAGATGCCCTCCAAATAAGTTGTTTTAACAAATTAAAATAGAATTAACCTGGGCTCCTCATAGTAAAAAGGAAGCTGAAGTTCACCTCTGAGATTACTCAGGATTCTTCTGGATACCAGCAGTTCCTTAGGATCCCACAGAACAGGAGCACCTCTCTTCACTCTGCTTCTTTTGCCCTACAAGCAGCACTTGCAGGAGGTATCAGCAGGACTTCACTCCTTCAATCAAAGCACAGAGCAGATAACAGCCCCTGCTGGAGGCAGCACAGGCAGAGCCCTTCAGCAAGGCAGCTCGACCAGAGGCTGGGCTGGGAGAGCAGCAGGAGCTCCCCAGGCTGTGTGACCAGCCCCAGCACCACACCTGAACGGGACAGGGCAGAGCCGGGATGGTGAAACCCCAACGGGGCAGGAGGAGCAGCTCTGCCGTCCTCTGAGGCACCCAAGAGGCAGAAAAGCCTGCTAAGCATAACCTAGCGATTAGTTTCCAAAGAGAAGTCAAGGCATTAGTCATTTTACAAGAAATGCCACTTGTGAGGAGTTCTTATTTCCCAGGCAACACGTTGTAAGAATTCTTGAACACAGGACACATGAGTGTCACCAAAGCCACGCAGTACTTAGCAGAAATTTCCACCCTGTAACCTGAAAGCCTGCTACAGCAGTTAGTGATGCTCCTGTCTCCCTCTTCTGTTCTCACTACAAAAAATACAAAATAAAGTATTCTGACCAGCAGGTAACAACACGCAATCCTGAAATAAACTAGTTTGAAAATTCGAGAAAATCTCCTGAAGTGAGAAGCCAATCCCTACGCTCCATTTGGGACCCCTCAATATATTTCACAGCCAAGCTGACCCAGGAGTGCTGAACATTAACTAAGGCTCAAGAGGGGACAGAAACCAGGACAAAAGGACATCATGACTCACTTAGACAAGTCACTCTTGGATATCTCTGTTGACACAAACAAGAAAGAGAACAAAAGTTCATCAAGGAGTGACTCAGTAGCACTTTCTGCCCATCCATACTAGTTAATGTGGAAAGGGATAAACCCTTCTGAACGAATATGCACATTTTACCACCTTCCCCTTTAATTTTATGTCTATGTCTACGAAATTTTAAACTTAAACACTATGAGCAACATGTGAAGGTTTAAACGTAACATTTAGCCCAGACACGGAAAAAGTCAGTTTAAATGGCAGGTTATACCTGTAAATCTCAGGACTGCTGCACAGTCCCAGTGAACTTATTTAACCTTTTCACTTTGAGGACTGGTGCAGGATTGCTTCTCTAGGCAACTCTGCACTGAAGAAGGAAACACAGACTAGGCAACCCCAATGCTGCGTGGCAATGGGATCACATTGAGCGCACACAGGAAATCAGAACTCACTATTAGGTTTAATAAACCGTTGTGACAATGCTGGCTCCTAAATGACTAACAGCGGTTACTTGAGAACTACGCCCGACAGGAACTCAAATAAAAGGCCGCCCCACAGCCCGCGATCTGCAGATGGCACAGGCTGTTTTTCCTATCCATTTATAGGTCACATTTGGATTTAGAGCAGGCCACCGTCCGTGCCTGTGGTCGGAGCAAACAGTTGCGACACCTCGACCCTCTCGTCTCCGGCAGCGCCTCACACGTGGGGAACCACGTGGTGTGCGGGCCGCGGCCCCGCCGACGGGACTTTAGCGGGGACTCGAGATTAAATTTAAAAAAAGAAAAAACAATGAACAATTTAGTAAAGAAAGGATTTAATTCCAGTCCATTCTCCGCAGCCACTAGTCTCACAGGACGTTCTTCACTCCAAACTCGCTGGCTCACGGGCGGGCCGGCTCCCCCTCCCCACGCCCAGGCGGCCACGTGCAGCGCTACCCCGGCCCCGCCGCCCACCACCCCCGGCCAAGAGACCGTGCGAGATCCCTCCGGGCCGCGCCCGGGCCGAGCGGAGCGGCTCCCCCCTCGCCCGGCGCCCCGGCCTCCCTCCCCCGAGCGGCGCAGGCTCCCTGGGCGCTCCCGGAACCCAGACCTGACTCACCCGCCGCCGCCCGCCGCCCTCTCCAGGCCCGCGGCCCTGCCGGCTCTAGCGGCCTTCAGGGCCTCCCCGGCGGGCCGCAGGGCCGGGAATGGCGCCGGCGCCCGCCCGGCCGTACTTTCCCGCGCGCTAGGCCGGAGTGCGCCAGCGCCATCACCGTCCCGCGCAGCGCCCTCGCCGCCGCCTCGGGGCCCCGCAGGACCCCCGGCCGCTCCCCTGCGGTTCCCTCGCGGCCTCCAGGCGCTACCTGCGGTCCGGTTCCCCGCGGCCGCGGCCCCCGCACGACTCGGCTCCGCTCGCTCGCTCGGCCCCGCCGGTCCCGCTGCCTGCGCCACACGCGGTGTGCACACGGCCCGACGGTTCGCCCCGCCCCGCCGCTGTGCGCACGGCTCACCGGAGCCCGCCTCGGCCAATGGGCGCGGAGCGGCG
>VZUI01031048.1:0-35305 GCA_013401135.1 Cettia cetti | reverse complement strand
TCTTTCTTTCTTTCTTTCTTTCTTTCTTTCTTTCTTTCTTTCTTTCTTTCTTTCTTTCTTTCTTTCTTTCTTTCCTCACCTAAAGTCTTCCTCAGTGTATGAGCTGAATTCAGGAATAAAATATTTAACCTCCACTAAGGAAGTACCTCTCAAAGAAATCCCCCTGTTACCTTCTTAATATTTCTAATTTATCCATTAGCTTAAAACCACAATCTACACAATGTCATGTCTGCTTGGAAATGGGGCAGGGATTTTTCTCCTCATCAGGAAAAATGTTTGGAGCTTTTCAAATGCTTTTTTTCTGAAGTTGAAAGACTAAGTTTAAAGTCTTCAAAGTCTGGGAAGAAAAAAAAATTAGTAGGTACAGATCAAGAACCTTGTGTCAATATTTTGGGGACTTCTTTCAGGTTTTTATTTTTTCTTATTTTCACAAAAAAAATCACCTTATAGATTACGAAAAATGAAAAATATATCTTTAAATTAATATATTATTACAGTGCACAAAATATATGAAAATATGTCTTTTCTACAGAAAGCTTAACTATAATTAGCTTACTTGTCAGAAAAACCTAAATTTCAAATAAATTTGAACCACCTTAAAGTTTTTCTTGAATCTTCAAAGTAAATATCTTCAAAGACAAGACTTTTGTGATAGAAAGTTTTGATCCATTCTGAATTGGCATTTGAAAAATTGATTTTTAAAATTTAAAACAGATTCTTTTAAGGTGATGAATGACAGGCATTACTTGGATATATATGCTTTGTGTAAAAGAGAAATTATTCAAAAGTTTAGAAAATATTTTTTTATCCCTTTCTTGTCCTTCTCCTCTTTTTCTCATTGAAATACTTTCCTACTTACACAAAAAGGAGAAGTGGAAAACAAAAGAAAAATTACATGTTATAATTGAAAAAAACTTACATACTCCCTGTGTCTGAAACAAACAGAGCAAAATTTTCTAGTTTGTTTTGTTGCAGAAGAAGAATGACAAATCTTAATGACAGATAAATCTTTTCAATCCAGTTTTTTAAAGAAAATAACTTCTGTTCAAGGATAATGCTCATAAGTAAAACTTCTATCATAAAATTCATCCTTTGTTGTTTCTTGCTATGAAGTTGTGTAAGGTGGAGGTATACGAAAACCTCTCTGAGGCATCTGCACCATAAATAGTCCTTTTGTTTGCCACCAGGAGGGAAGCAAGGGCAGTTACAGCACTGTAGGCACACAATATATAAGAGAGGAAGGAGCTGTTGCTTCATGCTCACCTAAATCTATTTCACTAGCAGCCAGGGAGCAGTCCTGAAGGAACTGCTGGGAAAGCAACCAGGGAAATGAAATATGTTTTTAGGCACATCAGAACGAAGGCCTGAGTTCCATTTTCTACAGTTGCACAGTTTGACTTTTTGAAGCCCATGTTTTTTGCCATACCTGAAGGAAGTGAATTTCATTCTTAGTTCAGAACCCACAGAATACAGCATGCTGAAAGAGTAGGTAGTAATGTCAATGGTAACCAGAATTTTTCATATGCAAACTGAGAACTTCTAATGCCAGGACAAATTTTTCACTATTTCTCC
This sequence comes from Cettia cetti, assembly GCA_013401135.1. Lineage (NCBI taxonomy): Eukaryota > Metazoa > Chordata > Aves > Passeriformes > Sylviidae > Cettia > Cettia cetti. The sequence goes on along the minus strand of VZUI01031048.1, from coordinate 33,733 downwards.
TCAAATCTTTTCTACCTCTGAGTGAAACTCTGTGGTTGGTAAAAAAAGCTTATCAGTCATATTTTCTTTTTCAGAATCATTTGCCAAAAAAGATTATAATAGATTATTTTATACAGATTGTGCATCACCACTCAGGAATGTAATTTTCCACCAGAAGACAAATAAAGACATGTTGTTTGACTATGCTGATAGATTCTACATTGGCAGAATTTTTCCCTGCTGCAGATCTGGTTTACTTTAGATTTGGGATTAATCCTTTTACAAGAGGCAGGAATGTGAAATTTTAAAGAGGAAGGATTTGCTGCCACTTCTGATATTATTTATACTTACATGGCACTTACAAAGGTGAGGACATGCAGCAGCAAATTATCTAAAATATTTTTCTTCAGATCTTCCTTCTGACATCATGCTGAAGTTAGCATCACTCAATCCATTCAACAGTCTTTTAAGCATCAAAATTTTATATGAAAAATTATATATCTATTTTCTGTATTAAATAAAATGCTGGGTTAAATAATCCTCTTATCCACTGTCATCTTCAGTTTTCCTAAAAGCTCCACTTTACATTCAGAGAAAACATTTATTTCTCCAATGTAAGACTGTAGTTGATTTTTCAAGTCTAAACAGGAAGACCTTGACTGTGATTGTAGGTGACACTAGCCTGTAGCTGGCAAAATATCTTTCAGATTCATGTTTTTCAGGACAAAATATAACATTGGCTTCAGACACTGAAGTAAAGATTTGTTTTGTTTTCTCTTTTTTCAGGATTTGGCTACTTTTCTGAGGGTATTTTTTGCTTGGCTGGGTTTTCGGATTTTTTGGTTTTGTTTTTCTTCCTTTTTTTTCTCCTTTTTTTTGAGGGGGGAGGGGGTTGTTTGTTTTTTGCTTTGACAGCACTGCCTCTTATTCATAGCCTTGGGTTTAAAACATTCTGCAGGAGAACTATTCGACCCTACTGCTTTACCTTCAGGAAACAATTTAACCACTCTTGGCTATTTATTGTGTTATCAAATCTTCCTCTGTTTCTTCATGGTCAGACAGAAAGAAGAGCTAGCAAATCCCTGCTGGGATGAGGAAATCTGTCCGTAACAAAGTGGGGCATTATACAGATTTGGATATTAAAAGAAAAAGGTATATATGTATGCACATGTATGCACACAGATAAATGTGTATACAAATGCACACAAAATCTGTTAGGGCCATCTGGATTTCCAACATGGGAAATGGTTATTTTCTGGCTTTAGTCTTCTTTTGAGGCGCCCATCCTGTCGTTATGTCAGCTTTAGTTACTTCTCCCATGGCCAGATCATGTTAGGTAACTCAACTTTCATAATTTTATTTTTAACCTCAGTTGTATTTTTACATCTTACTTCTGTCCTAAAGATCTTTCATAAAAGTGTGTACTTTTTCCTCTCTTGAAAAAAAAAAAACAAAACAAACCCAACAATAACACATCCATATATATATATACACACACACACTTTGGTTTTTTATGTCCCCACCATTTCCAAACTTGCTTCTAAGTTCATTTAGGGTTTTACCAAACTCAATTTTTGTCTTTATACCTAACAAAAGTCATGCCTTCTATAACAGTAAGAGGAATAAATAAAAAGAATCCTGTCTGCAAAGAATCCAGGATGCAGTGTAAATCCATTTCCATTGATGTAAACTTATCTCTCATGAGATGACAGTTTTCTAAGGCTGTCATCACAGCAGCTATGTCAGGTTGCAAAGGGAGGTTTTAATGCAGGTTAGATGTCCATCAGTTAGTGCAGAAAGTTTACATGCTGCTGAGCAAGCTTAAACACTTGTTGTAGAGGACAAATCCCTTGTTTGTCGTTTCATTTTTCACTTAATTCTGCATAGGATTAATTCATTAATATTAATGATGCATTTGCATACTTTAAAAGGAAAATAGCACATATATATGTATTATAAAACAGTTTATTAAGTCCTTTTACCAATAATTTTTGGAAATTTGCAGACATTTTTTACAATTTTCTACTGTAATGCAAAATCCAGTCATCCCTTGGTAGACTCTGAATATGTGTCTGCTATAATACAGTCTAATAGCTTTATTTATGACAGTCCTTTGGAGACTCCAGCATCTGTGTGCAGTCAAGATTGTTCAAGCCATTATAATACAAGATTGTATTACAGTGATTTGAATGGATAAAAGTTCTTTCATTTCCAAAAGGGAAATAAATTGTTAGACACTGTTCTGTAATGTATGAGGACAAATGTGTTCCTTTAGTCCCCCAGACACAGAGCTGTATTTTCTCAAGCAACAGTGTTGCAGAAAATAAAATGCATAAGGACTAAGAGGGTTAGTGAACAAAAAGTATAGGTATTATCTATTTATTTATTTACTTATTTTGTAGCTTGAAATGTTGTATATCAATTCAGGTACCTAAAAAATCCTTTGTTTGGGGATATTCAACAGTTTAACCATGGAGACCTTCCTTCAATTTGTCTCCTTGAAAAACATCTGAATCTTACAGAATTGGCTATTAAAGTCTACCTTGTGCAGTGTTACTTCATTATTATATGTAAAGTTCACTTTGCAGTAGTCCTTCATTGTAAATGTCCTCCTTCACATCTTATCTACAAAAGTTCACTTTGACTAGAAATTTGAAAGAGTGCAGCTGTGCAACCCATTTTAAAACAGTTAATTGCTTCCAATACTTCTGAAGTATACAAAACATTAAAAGAAAAAGTAGAAACATTTAAAGATACTCCCCTGAAAGTTAAAGTTGTCTGGTGCTGACAAAATTTTATAACCACAGATTTATAACCACGTTTGAATAAACTTGGGAAAATTATTACTTTTCATGGTCATTGATCACGAAGGCATCTTTGTTCAACAAAATGTGATTAGGTCCCCTCGAGGTCAGCACATACTTAAAGACTAATATTTATTTAAGGGTTTTGCTGATGTGAATCTTTCTGCAATTTCCATTTCATCTGATTGTGTTAACAATGCACAGTAATGCTTGTTTGTTCAGAAAAAAAATTGTGCTTACAAACTTGTAATACTTGAGAGAGAGGGAGAGAGAGTGGAACTGACAGTATTTATGCAACAGGATATAAGTATTGTTAAGTGCTGTTGCTGTGTTGGGCAAACCAAGAGCATAAATAACATGGGAAAACAGTCTTGGTAGTAAATGATGTCTGGCCATGTGTCTTAAAAGATTGAAATTTCTGTTTTTGATTTTGTTTTGTTGTTTTTTTTTTTTTTAATTTCCATGCATTTGTGTTCTGCATCCAAACCAAACTAAGCTAGTGTTTCTTCTATATCCATCTTTTTATTGAATTTAGCCAGTAGCATATCATTTCAGCCTGCATGCTTCTCTAAGGAAGATCATAATTATGTCCTGGTTGCTGTAAGAGAAAACTGAACACACACACAAATACATATACACACGTGAAAGCAAGGCTCAGCTGAGACTAGACGTAGTCCAGTGATTGATATTTTAAGTTGCACGTGACTCTCTTTCCTTGTTCTATTGCACTGCATTTAGATATTGTATGGCTCTCCAGACATGCTATGCATAATTTTACATACCATCTGCTTTACATGCCAGGTTCCATATGTACAATGTATAACCTAAAACCAATATTTTGAATGATTTGAGCTACAGTGGAAGCTTTTGTTCTTAAATTGTTGGATAGAAGAATGCAGCCCTAAATAAATTATCCGATGAATGTGTTCTGAGATGAATAAACAATAAGATTTATTTTGAAAATGTTCTTAAAGGTGTAGTAATGACAAAATTCAGGTGATTTTCAAGAATTCCAGTAATGTTGCTTCCTACATTCAAATGCCAGGAAATCTGTAAATGCTCGCTACCATTCACTTAACAACCATAGCAATACAAGGGCATAAACATGCTTCAGAGTCAGGCAAAGGATAGCAAAAATAGGCTTGAAATATTCATTTGAATAAAAATTAACAGCATTTACTCCTCAAAACAAGATAAGGTTTATAAAGCTGCTAAAAGTAAGTAATGGTTATTCAGAATCTTGTTCTGGAGTTTCCTGGTACTTCATTATCTGGCTTCATTCAACTCTGCCTTAAATACTCATATCTTGTATAGTCTTCAGTTACAGGTAAGCCTAAAAAACTTAAATTTCTGTTTTGAAGATGTTGTCCTCAAGATCTCTCTGAATGTCCATACACATCTTTGAAGAAGAAGTATTAAAACATCAAAATGAAAAAAAAAAACCATAGAATTCCAAACAACAGCTCTCAGATAAACCTAAAGATTTATTCAAATAATATCCTCATTTTCAGAACTGCTGATTCTATTCATTTAAGAAAGAAAAGAGCATTGCTTTGGATCTTAAAAAAACCACCATCATCACACCCTGCCATACCCCTCAATTTAAAAAAATCCAGACCTCTTAATGTTTAAGTAATTACCAAATTTTTCACATTTGATTTGAAATAGAAGTATTGTCAACAAAAATAGGTTGTGGCATTACAATGTGTTAGCAAACAGCCGATAGAGTGGAAAATAGAGAAACAAAAAAAGTAGCTCTAACAAATTTTTACTACATGTTAAGTCACATAAAATATGTCCCCTTCACTTCCATATATGGCACATGATAAAAAAAAATTTGAATTCACAAGAAAATTAGAAAGAAACCTGCAATATGACATTTTAAGAATGAGGTGTCTGTCTTGCCTATGGATTTGTAAGGAGAGAAAAGATAATCAGTGAAGCATTTGTCCGTTTTGCAGGATTTTTTTCCTGCTGTAACATGAACATCTTAATCTTTTCCCAGTTAAGTATTAGTGACGCATTCAGTTCACTTCAATGACAATTCTACCAGATGCCTGCAAAAAAAGCTGAACAAGAGATGTAACACTTCAAACTTTGTTTTTATATTTGCCTATTAACAGAAAGTTGTACTTAATAGGGAAACATCATTATTGGAACATAAACGAGAAAGGTTTTTTTCTTGTATTGCATTTTGTTGGGTGGGGGCTACAGGGGTGCCTTCTGTGAGAAGCTGCCAGAAGCTTCCCTTGTGTCCCTCAGAGCTGATGCCGGCCAGCTCCAGGACGGACCTGCCGCTGACCGAGGCTGAGCACCATCAGCAATGGTGGCAGCACCTCTGGGATAACAGATTTAATAAGGGAGAAAAAGACCTTGAGCAACAGAAACTGCAGCCAGAGAGAGGCGTGAGCAATAGAAACTGCAGTCACAGAGAGGGCTGAGAATTTGTGAGAGCAACAGTTCTGCAGACACCAAGGTCAGTGAAGAAGGAGTGGGACAAGGTGCTTTGGGTACCAGAGCAGAGATTCCTCTGCAGCCTGTGGTGCAGACCATGGTGGGGCAGCTGTGCCCCTACAGCCCACGGAGGTTCATGGTAGAGCAGAGATCCACCTGTAGCCATGGAGTAGCCTGTGCCAGAGCAGGTGGATGCTGAGAGGAGGCTGTGACTCCTTGGGAAGCTCATGCTGGAGCGAGCTTCTGACAGGACCTGTGGCCCTGTGGAGAGAGAACCCCACACTGGAGTAGTGTCTCTCTGTAGGGGACCCACACTGGAACAGTCTGCACCTGAAGGTGTGTCTGCACCTCCAGTGCACCATTCTGGAGCAGCTCATGAAGAACTGCAGCCCATGGGAAGGACTTGTTTGGAAAGTTCATGGCGGACCATCTCCCATGGGATGAACATCACACCAAGGCAGCGGAGGAATGTGGGGTGTCCTCCTCCTGAGAAGGAAGGAGTGGCAGAGACAACATGTGGTGAACTGACCACAGCCCTCATTCCCTATCCCCCAGAACCACTGGCAGGGAGGAGGTAGATAATTAGGGTATCAAGTCACTGGGAAGAAGAATGGAGAGGGGAGGGAGGAGGTTGAGAGAGGAGGGGAAAGGGTGGATGTTTAAGATTTAGCTTTTATTTCTTGTTTTCCTACTCTGGTAATAAATTAAACAAATTTCACCAAGATGAGTCTGTTTCGCACGTGACAGTAACTGCTGAGTGATTCCCCTGTCCTTATCTCAACCCATGAGCTTTTTGTTACATTTTCTCTTCCTTGTTTAGGTGAGGAGGAAAGGGATAACACTTTTGGTGAGTTCCTGGCATCCAGCCAGTGCCACCACAACACACCTACCAATGTAATAATCACAATGTTCATGAGTATGGGCATATTTCTAATACTTGATAAGTTTTTGACCAAATTCAGCATGTGGGGGGCCTTGGGGGTTCTTTCAGGGCTCAGATTTGAAAAAAAAAAATAAAATAAGATCACACTTTCTTTTTTGAGGCATCCCAAGAAGTTGAGAGTGGTTAGTCAGGTTACAGGAATGAGTCTAGCTTTTGCCATTTGAATATCAATATTTGTATTTGGTGCTTCATTATATATCTGACTGCTCCCAATCTAAATACTGCACTGAACAGAGGACGTTCTGTGAACTAGAACTTCCATTTGCTAATGGAATTATTTCTTGCATAAAATCTTCTTTGTAATCCATATGAATATGGGCATTTTAATTATTAATCAGAAGCATTCTTTCTTATTTGTATCTTTGCCGTGAAAGAGTTGGATAAAATGGGATAAAAAATTAATGTACATTTGGATTTTTCTCCTCTCTAGAGGGAGGGTGTTCATGAGTTAAATGCTTATGCAACACCTTTCCTTACAAACTGTACTACACTTCTCTTGTTACTTCTCTATTGAGCCTTTCTGGGCCTGATCCACAGGCCACTGGAGTCAATGAGAGCCCATATAACTGTCTCCAACTGCTTCCAACTTTTGAGTAAGAAAAAAGACATACTGGGAAAAGTATCAGTTACTAAATAATATGTTACGATATCTGTGGGTAAAACAATGGGATTCAGCCCACTTGATTTCCAACATACCAAGAAATCATTCCAGTATTCTCCAGTGCAAAGAGGCAGTGAAAATCTAGAAGACATTTCTGACTCTGTGCTGCTAAAACTGTGCTGTTTGAGAGCTAGCTTCTAAGATGAAGTTTCTTTTATACATCTCTTTAATTTTCCCATCTCTCCATCTTCTGCTCAGTCCCTTTCATTCCGTATTGACCAAAATTGCCTTCTTCTGAAGTCAGTTGGGAGTTTTGCCATTGACTTCAATGGCGGAGTTATCATACCCAGGATGAAAAACACAGTGAGAAGAGATAATTTCCAAAGTACACACAGTAAAAGTAAGAAAAAAGATTTCAATGATTTACCGAAGTCCGCTTAAAAATCGCCAGCAATTGTGGGCTTTCATATGTGTTTCCCACAAATCGCACCAGGCAGTCTTAGAGAACAAAAAGCCCCTTGCACAGTGTTCCTGACATTTGGTAGTCGGAGCCGAGCCCCTGCCTGAGCGGAGTTAGCCGTGCGCAAACCCGAGCTGAGCGGAGCCACCGGCTAATTGATAGCAAACATTTTACAAACATTACGCCTCCCTAAGGGACAAACGTTTTCCCACCGGAGACCTCTGCAGCACGGGAGGACAGAGCATGCAGGACGGGGAGCGGGCAGGGGAGCCGCGGGCACCCTCTCGCTGCGGTGCCGGGGCACCGGCCGGGGCTCCGCTCCGCTCCCCACGCCCCGGGGCGCAGCACCTGGGTGCTTCTCTCGGCAGGTGAGGCGCCCGGCTGAGGTCCGTCCCCTTGTCCGATCGGTGGCACCGCGGCACCCGAAACACCGGACCGCGCTTGGCAGTCCCTAGGGACGTGGCCAAAACCGAGGAGTAGCAGCGGACAGTAGCCGGGGCGTACGGGGGGGCGCAGTGCCCTCCGTGCCCCGGTCCCAGCACGGCGCGGAGCAGAGCCGCCAAGAAGGGAGCCCCAAGCGCGGCAGGGCACCCTCCGCACCTTACCCGCCCCTGGGGGACCCCGGCGAGGCGCGGAGCCCCGTACTCACCGCGGTGCTGCAGGCAGCAACCCGCAGCGCAGGCGAAGCGCCCCCGCCCCGGCCGGTGCCCGCTGCGGTGCACAGACCCCGTCCCTCGGCGCCCACATCCAAGCCCCGGCCGCGCAGTTAAAGTCCTTCTGAGGAGCACACGGCGAGCCCCGCCGCCTCCTGCCTCGGATCGCTGTCACCTCCCCTCCCCTCGCCCCCCCCGCCCTGCGCCCCCCCGGCGGGCGGCAGCAGTATAAGCAGTCCCTAACCCCTCACATCACGCACCGGCAGAGGTGCCGGTCCTCGTCGCTACTTACCGGGCATCCTTCAGAGCGGCGGGCGGGCGGGCGGGAGCGAGGGAGGAGGAGGAGAGAGGGAGGGAGGGATTGAAGGAGGGAGGGAGGAGGGAGGGAGCGGGCTCCAGGCGGGCTGCGCGACGCTGCGCTGTGCTGTTCGGCAGCCTGGGCAGCTCGGCAGAGTCAGTGAGTGAGTGCCTCCGTGCGTGACGGCGTGTGCGTGTGTGCGCGATGCTGGACACGAGCGAGGGGAGACTCAGGCACGGAAGGGCGGCGGGAAGCGGCGGGGGAGATCAGGGGGCGCAGCCCGCGCATGGCGGTGCCGCCAGGTGCGGCCCAGCGTGCCCCCGGCCCCGCGGCCCCCAGCGCCCCGCAGCCGCGGCGGGAGCTGCCGGGGAACGGCTTGGGGGAGGCGCGCATCCTCCCCGCTACCACACGCACCGCCGGGGGGAATGGGGGGAGGGATTAAAAATAATGGCAATAAAAAAAAGCCCAGTCACTAGGAAAGAAAAGAAAAAACCGCAAAAGTCTGTCTCTACTTCCCGGCCGAGGTTTGAGCCCCCCGCCCTAGAGCTGCGGTCCCGCGGCAGCGGCGCGCTCCCGCCGCGCCGGGAGCCGTCACCGCCCGCGGCGCAGCACGGCAGACGCTGCCGCTGCCGGTAGCGCCCAGCTGAGAGCCGGGGCCGCTCCCCGCGTACGGAGGAGCCTCCCTCTTTACCTCCCTCCCTACTTCCCTCCCTTTTTCCCTCCTTCCCTCCCTCTCTCTCTCCCAGTCCGCTAATGCGAGCAACGCGGCTAGGTGCTGCCGGCTCGCCCTGCGGCCGAGGGAAGAGCCGGGCAGGGCCCTCCGCCGGCGCTGGCTTCTCCGCGGGAAGCGGCCGCGCTCCCCCAGGCATTGGGGCGGCGCTGGGAAGCTGCCGCCGCCGGGACGCGGCTGGAGGGGCAGAAGCGAGGGGCGCAGAGGGGAAGTCGGCTGCCCCCAAGAGCTGCCGGCGGGGCCCAGGAGCGACGGCGGAGGAATGAACCAGCAGCGGTGAGGGCCCGCCTCTGTCGGGCAGCGGTGCGGTGCAGCAGCGCATCCCTGCAAACGCCGCTCCCTCGCTCGGCTGCTCACCTCCTGCCCGAGCGGAGTGACCCGCTGGAGAGGACCGACGACGGTGCATCATAACTGCTGGATGTCTTGGGGGAGGAGGGGGGAGCAAGAGGAGAAGGGAGGAAGGGCACGATTATAAGAATCAAAAGGAAAGAGGGGGAAAAAGCAACAAGGACACTAAAAAAAGGTTGTTCTCGGGAGAGAAATCAAAAATAACTACAACACCATTGAAAGTTGCTCGCTTAGTGATTTGCATTATAACGTTTTCTCTTCTGCCTGGCTCCTCCAACAGTGTGTCCAAGGAACATACAAGATGGGAGAGGGGGAGCTATATGCTTTTTCCGTGATCACTCTTTCTTAAAAAAAAAAAAAAACCAAAAAAAAAAAAAAAAAAGAAAAAAAGCCCAACCTATCACACCCCACTCCTTTGATGGAGAGGGGGCTGCAGGTAGTGGTTTCGGAGTTCCAAATGAAGTTTCCTGGGGAAAGGGGTGTGTGTAGAGGACCTATGAGAGTGCTCCTCTGGGGTTTTGGGCCCTCGAGTTTGACGGCCCGGAGAGAGCAGGGAGCAGGCGCTGATGCCCTGCCGGAGGGATGCCAGGGAGTGCCCGTGGCTGCTAACGGGAGCAGAGCCCTAACCCGGGGCACACGGCGGCGGGGAGCGCGGGAGGCCCCCGCCTGCTTCCCCTCGCTCCTCCTGCCGTGCTACTCGGGATTAATGATAAGTGGCTCTGTTTTCGGGGGTGGAGGGGAACTAAGAAAAAAAAAAATAATAATAATAAAAAACCCTGGATAAAATCTAACTTTTATTTATCCACGGTTCCTGCCCTGATTTAAAAAGTAGCACCAAATCTTAACCCAGATTATGCAGTTAAATGTATCGAGCCGGAGGCAGTGTGGCTGTTTGCCAGACCTATGATCCATTAACCTCTTTAGCTCATTGTTGGCAGGCAACAATAGCACACGATTAAATTCTTACATTTTAAAGACAAGCCATTTTCTTTTCATAAAAACTCCCCTCTCCTATTTTGCAATTAAAAATAGAGTATCAACAATTGAAAAAATATGAGAAAGAAATAATACTGTGAGTTTTTAGCTACTTTGTGTTCACTTTATGGGCAAAAACATTGTACTATGCTTAAGGCAATAAGTATAAAGGTGGACAGAGGCATATTAAAAAATCTTTTCTTATAAGAAGGATTTTGGATAATTTTACCTTTACCACTGGATTAAATACTACTTAGACTGTCTAGCATTCCAAGTTTTAGTTCCAGTTGTTTTTACAGAAAGAAACCAAGCAAAACCCTATAAAGCAACCAAAATAAAAATATGAAAAGAGGATATATAGGGCACTTTTCTCCCTTTCATGTGCTATAAATACATGTACACATATATGCCCTTTAATCAAAAACATTCTGTGTGAAGCTATATATTAATACATAAATGTTTGTGCATGTATACCCGCATTATATATAACAATTATATAAATAACATATTTCAAAATCATTTAAAAATTAGAATAAAAAAGAGGCAAAGCTAAGAACACAGCTCTCAACCTCCTGCTGAGTGCTATAAAAAAGTGCTACCACTTGGAGGAGAAGTCATAGAATCACTGATACAGAAAGAATATGAAAGTTATACCTTGAACCTTATTTTTCACATAAACAACATAGGTAGTAGAAATACAACTGGGGGGGGGGGAAGTATAAAATGTTTTCTGCTTTTTTTTTTTTTTTTCTCTTTGGTGTAGGACATTAGACTGTGGTCCTAATAGCTAAAATATTTGTTTTGGAAAGTCTGCATTCAGAGAAGTTGAATCTGTCACTGCTAAATCAAGCTGTGTCTGGGAATGGAGGATAGTATGTGCAAAAGGGATGACTGATAACATGAGGGTCTGGGGAAAAAGAATGGGAAATGTGGTGGAGATGGGGAGAAGGGCTAGCTGGATGACAACAGTGAATTCAAGAAGCTTGTACATCACAGAGATAGCTGGGCCAGTAAACAAATGCAATCTCATGTGGAGGAGGTAGCTGGAAGGAAGACCTTTATTCCTTTTGCCATGGTGAGGCTGTGCTGTAAAGCACATCCTACTGCTCATTAGAAATGAAGAGTATAAAATAACACCTACACCCTCTCAAGACTTCCATACATTGTTTTTAAATCTCTGTGGTTTAAGAAAAATCCTCTCAAAAACACTAAACGTGAGATTTTGGGAAATGGTAAAGGTTCTAAGTTCACAGGACTCGCCCTCCTGAGGAAAATTTTAGTGGTGTATTTTTTGTCACTTTAACGAGCTCCTCAGACATAGTCAGCTGGCACCATCCTATCCTAGCCCAAGGAGAGAAAGCCCCAAGGCTCTTTATTGGCTATTTAATCCAAGAAAATGTACTCTTGATCCTATTTTCATTAAGATCAGTAATAAAATTAAGAAGTGACTGCTACATTAGCATAAAGTTTTGAGTGTGTGAGACTTCCTGGCTTCAAGAGCAGATGTTAGGGATGGGAAAGAAATGTAAATCTAAACTGTAGTCTTAAATTTAGGCTATATTTCTGCCTGTTGCAGCAAGGGTAGTCATTAATAGCCCAAAAATTATTGAATGATTATTGCTATTGTAGATAATATGTCAAATGATTGAAAGCAGATATATTTTAGCTGTTTGCTTTTTCTTCTCTTCTTTTCACTAAATCCAGTGTTTTCTCCTTACTTAAGAGCCATCTACTGTAAGAGGGGAGAGGTATAAGGTATCATACACACTGATCCATCTTTGCATATGTTGTGTAGGACAATCCCATGGACATTAGCTGATGTAAAACTGTGCGGTTTCTGTCTATTCTAAATTCCCAACTTTCATGTGGTATAAAAGTAACAGGTATTTGGTAGCCATAATTTTAAGGAAATAGAAAACTGAGACCTCTATTCTTCAATAAAGTTCTGTTTATGTCTTTTGTATATTTTTTTACTACAAAGCTTATTATCCAACAGCTTTGTTGTATTCATTTTCAGTACTCTAACTTGAAGAAGTACGTACCAATTATTACAAACAGACATTGACAATAAATAACAAGCAAAACTTGTTCTCTGCAAAATTAGATAAAAATGGCAAGATTAAAATGCTGTATGGCTGCATTGGTTAGCAATCTCATTAACAACTTGAAACCAAGTGAGGTTTTGACACTCAAGAGGATTTTCTAAGAAAGTCAGAATGTCAGAGAAAATGCCACAGATTGGTACAGGATGTCTAATCTTCTGTATATAACACTATGGAACCAAGATTTCTAGTTTAAAATTCAAGTTTCACTAATAGTTCTGGAAATTGGACTAGAGTGTTTCCTTTCTTTTTAAGCATCTGGTCTGTCATAAATGTATGTTTTATGCAATTGTCTCCCAAATTTTAAAACTTGCATTCTGTTCCATGTGAAGCGTCTCATATGCCAACTCTTTTTTTTTTTTTTTTTTTTTTTTTTTTTAAACTTATGGCAGGCTGACTAAGTTTTGGGGAAAAAAAAAGTGCTTTTCAAGAACTTTTTGAAAACTTGAGATGTTTAAGAATCTTATAGGACTATGTAAACTTGTACATTAAGATAATAGATTTCTTTAAAATGATAAACAATGTATGCCTATTAGGTTGGAATTTGCCTTCGTAACCCATTAAAAACATGCTCCACTGAATCAGTAAATACTATATGTTTGAGCTGTCTGCATATTATTGACTTTTCTGGTTTCTGCAAAGCATTACATCAGAAGTCCCTTCCCCCCTTTGTTTTCATACCAGAAAAATCAATTCAAATCTTAGATATACAAAGCAACAAAGGTAATCTAACCTTGATATAGTTCAGAATTTATACAATCTCCTTCTTTATTTTGTTGAAGCTCCGCTTTGCAGGCTTATCTTCAGTACCTGAGAGTTTTGACAACTCTTTCTGAATATACAGGAAAATATACTAAACAATAATAGGCTGAGAGGCAGCTTATTTAAAATCGTAGGGGAACGTGACTAGCATGTTAATTTTGGGGGAAAAAATTCAAAGATACTAGGCTTAGAATCAAATTCTGACTTCAAATGTCCACACATGATTCCCTTTAGGAAGAAAAAAAGATTATATGCAAAGACATAACATTAATTTTAATGGAAGATCCATGGATATGTGCAGAACTTTTTGGTCAATGGGCATCCACAGTCACCACAGTCATCATTTTCACAGAGGTTTATGATGTTTTTTCTACTTTGTCCAGTTAAAAACTAACATACAAGGCCTACTGACTCTTGTTTTCCATTCAGATAAGTATTGACAAAATAGCTGAAGTTTGCATATAAGAGGAATAATTCTCAACTATTTTACTGTCCACTCCATATTTCTTCCTGACACTTATACTTCTTTCAGCTTACTATAAGTTTGCTAAGTTTGCTAATTTCAGTGTCAACCTGAAATTCTTTGTGCTTAAGTTCTGTCTCAGGCTAAATGTTTTTAGCACACCCAACCAACATGGCTCAGCTATAAGTGAGAATGAGATTGAGGGACAATATTTTGTTATATTTCTTGCTAAAATATTCATTTTAAGGCCTATTTTTTAAGAACTCTAGCACCTTCAGGTAACAGGATTTAGTTGAGGATGACTTGTATCTCCATGAAAATTCATTTACATTTTTCCAGTTCATGAACATTTGGAAGCTTAATTGACACAGGTGAAATAGCAGTTAGGGTTATGCAATGAAACATATTTTTTAGCTGTTCTCCACCCAGGTACATTCAGAAGTGGCTTGGAATTGTCTCTCCAAATGCTGTTGCTCTTAAGCCAGAGGCTCTGTTTTTCCTCTGCTCTTCATTTTGTTTAGAGCCCAAGATGCATTGAGAAGTAGGCTGTTTCAGTTTTGCTTTAATGCAAGAAGTCTTCCCTGTATTTTTTGGGACTGGGAAGTTGGCAAGGATGAAGTGACAGGGATTTCAATGGTAAAAAGTATGGGAGAAAGTTCTGAGACTTGGGACAAAGTGGTAAGGATGAAACTGAATTCAGTTGACTAACTGTTAGGTGCAGAAAAGGAGCCTGGGGAGAGACAAGGGATCCGCCTGTGTGGCAGTCAGATGGGAAAACAATGTGAGAAGCTTAAAATTTCGGATATGCTGATAAGGAAAAAGAAGAAATCAAAATACTGAAGACCGTAGCTAGCTAAGTGAAAAGTCATGTGGAAAAAAGCCAGGGAAGATGTGAAGATGTGAATGAAGTCACAGAAGTGGGGGGGGAGAGAGAGAACTGGAATAAGACATAAAAGCAGAAAAAGAGACAGAAAAGTCTGTAGTACTGGAGCATACTGCCATGCAGATCTTGGAAATGAACCAACCATCCCAAACCTCAGCATTTCACTGTTATCAATAAATATCTGTGAAACCTGTTGGCAAAGTGTGCTCCTCACTCTCCTCTGGTGCTGCTCCACACAAGGGGTGACCATCTGTTGCTATTGTCAGGCCTGACAGTAGCTCTGCAGGCAGAAACATACCCTGTAGGTCTAACTTCCCAATCTCAATGATGAATCTTGTTGGTATCAGGCCACTTTTTGAGATACTTGTGTTCATTGTTCTTTGAAGAATAGAAAAGACACGGAAAATGGAAAGGAAGAGAGAGAGAAGAAGGAAAATGAAAGGGAAGAAGGGAACCCCTTAATTGTTATTGCAATAAAATGTTATATGGCATGTATTGGGCATTATCAGAAGTAACTCTACTCAACCTCTTCCCTATTTGTGGATATACATTATAACACAGTTGAAAATTTCAAAAACATCTACTGTTTTTTCTTTCATCAACACTAGATATCACTGCAAAAGGTGAGTCTTGCTTAATGGATAAGCAGGTGTATAATGCTTGTTTCGTTTTCATTGGCATTTGGGCAAATCAGACACTTACCAATTTATTTAAACTCTATTGAGCAAATGTATTAATTATCTTTTCAGAAGATTTTCTCTGAAACCAGTCAATATGACATCTGCATACTTCACAATTTGTTAATTTACTTTATGGTGCTTACACTATTCCCATTGCAGAGGTGGAATTGAGACATAACCAATTAAAGAATAAGTATCCATCACTTTTGAGTATAAATGTAAATTATCAAGAAATTTTGATTTTACTCTTTGAAGGGTTATTGTGTGTTTGCTTTGGCTGAGAGGGGAGCACTTCTACAAATGAGACACAGGCTTTGAATTAGGGCATTCAAAATGAAAATACTCACAACTTCTGAGAAGTAGGTGACCAGTTAATTTCTGGTGAATTTTCTAGCTTATCACTAGAATTTTCTAGCTCTGCAAGGGGATAATATCCCACATTTCATGTCACCAGTCAAATGGTTTAAGAAGGAAACATTAATTGAAATGCATACTGAAACTTCTTTCACCGTATATGTGCTAAAAATAGTAATAGTAATAAAAGGCAGCGAGAACGAGGATGACAGCATTGTTATAAAACTCATCCCACTATGTTCCCAGAGGTGATGATGAGAGGTCCTGAAGGAAAAAAAAAAGATGTTTTCACAATCTGTGTGCAAGCTACCCTGGAATCCACTTATGTTTTAGACAGGTCATAACTGAGTGTAGGTTCTTCAAGCACAGTGAAACTCTAAATCCCAGAATAATCTACTACAGAAAGTATGCTGAACATTTATTTCTGAGCCAAACTGGAAAAGTTTTCTTACTGTCTGGAAGTGCTAGTAAATTTTCCAGCTTTGAAATTGACAGCCTACTTCACTTTTGGTGCTGTCATCTCATTTTTTTTTGAACACTTAAGATATTGCACTTATAGGAGGAGACAGGATCCAAGCAGAACTAGAGGAGAGGGAAATTGCTCAGAATTGATGGGGCTGGAAGCATTTCCGTCTCTTTCAACGCTTTCTAACAACAGCAATGCCAGGATAATCTTTCCTCTTTTCTGGTTTGGAAGAAGCATTGAAGAAAAAGTAAAATTGTCCATTTCTTTCTTTATTGTCCACAGTAAGGAAATTCTCTTGTCTTTAGGGAATTTCAATGGGACAAAAAATGTGACAGTTATTTTCAGACTCATTTTTGAAGGAACCTGGAAACCAAATCCCTTTACCTTTACAAGGATTGATTGATTGATAGATATACAACAGGAAGGGTGGGGGAGAGGGTGGGGAGGGTGTCAATTTCTTTGCTAAAACCCATATCTGGGAACTTCTATTTGTGTGAGATTTTGTAAAAGTCACCCAGTGACTACTTCCTCTGATATCTTTTTTGTTAAGATCTTTTTGGCAAGGAATTGCTTTGCTAGATAAAAACACCATCTGATTAATCTGTGATCCAAAATCAGGTTAGTTAAAGTCAGGTTTGTTGAAAATAAAGTTGAAAGCCTTGGTTTTTTCACCGTGTCTGTAATCAGCAGTGGTTTTCTAAGTTACCAGTTCTTTTGAAGCCATACTACAGACTGCTACTCTGAACTTTAATCCACACATCTCATTCGCAACGGAAAGGTGCCGTAGAGATGAGGCCTCTGCTCTTCTCTACAGAATTCAGAAAATCCATCATGCACATCTCGGCACTCTCTCCTTGCTGATGTGTTTTCCTCCTTGAACTGTTGATCCACAGCAAGCTTTGGACAATGGAAGAAGCTGAATTTCATTAACTCAGACTAAGTTTTTGGAAAAAAACCTCCAGTAAATATATACAAGTATGTGTTGAATAATGTAATTCAAGTACTGCCTGTGAGTGTGACTGTTTACGTTTATTCACATATTTAACATATTTTTTTTGGGAACAAATCCAAACACTTAGAATCACATGCTTAGTAAATTTACATTTCATGATACATGCACCTGGCAAATGTAGAGAAAGATAAGTGGCAACTGTATTACAGGTGACATCATATAGAAAGGACAAAGTCCTTCTAGATTCCATATTTAGAAGCTGATGTGCAAATTAATTTTAATCTTTCAGGTCCAGTTTTGGTAATCTGATCTTTTCTCTTATTCAATTTTTCTATGAGACACACATCAATAAATATATGGGTTCAGTCTCAATACATTTAGTCATTACAGAACCATGTATTACACTTTGAGAGTCACTTAGAAGCACTGATGCACCTGAAATCTTCCTGGTGAGAGTGGAAGGGACGTGCGTCATGTATCCCAGTTTGCCCCTTGTCAAGCATATGCCAAATAATCCCATTCATAAGAGGTTACAAATATCTCTTTCAAAAACTTTCTTCCTATGTAATGTAACTGAAAAAAAAACCACTGTAAAATTTGCTTGGTGTAATGGCTAGATGCTTTTTCAATTTCCACTTCAGCACATTTATGTCCTCCTAGAATGTTCTCTGTTTCAGTATTATGATTAAATGAGCTCTTTCTTCTTTATTCACTGGGGTATTTATAGAGCTCAATCACATCTCTATCTGCTTCATTTTCCAATGTATTTCTGATATGAAAATACCAGAAAACCAGTTTCAGGGTAATCCTTAAAACTGATCCTTTTCTTCTGTTTTCCTCCATAACTTTCTCTCTACATTTTCTCTCTCAAAATTACCTTCCTGACTGGAAATCTCAAGGCTGTATTGCAGTTGAGGCTTAACCAGGGCTTAGTGCAATGATACCAGTGTTTTCCTGTCTCTGACAGACTCACCTTTTGCAATATATTTTCAGTTTCTGGTTGAGATTTTTATGCTGCATCACACTGCCAGTTCATTCATTGAGAAACTGACTGTCACATCCCATTTCTACAAAACATTTCCATCTGATAAGCTTCCAGCATACCAGAGAACTTTTTATTATTAGCTCCATGTGCATGACCTTGCATTTCAATCTTCTCCTATTTCTGTTCATCCACATCTTTTGGTATTCATTTCTGATCTTCTCTGTCCTACCTTCCACGTGCATGGTTTATCATTATGGATCTAAACCTGTGCCTGATTGAAAGCAGTAAAACAGATGAGTTCCTGGAGTGCATTCTGCAGAACTCCACTAGGAACCACCTTGATAATATTGTCTGAAACCTTTGTATGCTGCCCTCCCTGAAAAGTGCATCTTCGTCAATTTTACAACTTCTATCTTAATTGTAATCCTTTTTCCAGATATATTAATAGCATGCCATGTGGTACAATATCAAATATGTCTAGCCAATGACTTAATAGAAAAATCCAGTACAATGTCTAGGGGAATAAAGTTATCTTGTCAAATAAATACATGAATAAAGAAAAAATCTCATAATAGTTCTTTAGGAGAGAAGAAATGGCTGTCACATTTTTTTATGGACAGAATGCTTTTTCAGCTCCTTGAAAAAAACCCTCAACAAATAAATCAGCAAACCTATTTGTAGCTGCTTAAATATTCATTTAGAATATTTATTTCCTAGAATAGGAAAATACTTAATGATATGTGGTATTTTATGAAATCAAGGTGATCCTTTCTAGTTTCCTTCCAGTGAATGACTGTAGAATTCTCAAAAACTTATCTTTTGCGCTGAATTTTCAATGAGTTAGATGGCCCCAACTTCTTTCACTGAAATCCCAAGGTGATTTTCTCTCTGGTTGCATTGGAATCACAATCAATTAGCAGTGATAGGTAAGGCATTTTCTGAAAAAGTGACCAAATCAGAATGTCTCATCATAACACTGAGATGGTAGTCCAAGAAAGGATGAATTTCCACAGACATTCAATAAAAAGAACTGTTGACTCTTGTTTTGTTTTGAAGAGCTCCAAAGGAGTGGTGACACAAAGAATAAAAACAAAGTCATAGAATTAGGTCCAAGAATTGGTCTACAACATTCAGTAACATCATAAATATTCTCTGAAGTCCTGTGAGCAGGATTACCATGGCAGACAGTGATTATACAATATTCCCATAAGATCTTTTTCCCAGTTAATTATGCATCTCAGAACACACTTTTATAAAATAAAGGGTATATATTGTTTCCTACCCGTTTCCATTATGTTTTCTATCAACATAATTCAGATATCTATATTTCATTTGAGACTGTTCATATATATTGCATAGAGTTTGAGATGGATTATTAAAACATTCACGCACTTCGTATAATTTCTTTTGTACACAGCTGTGTGAACTGCCAGCATTACCAAATCTTCAAGTGTTGTCTTTTTTCCACAGCCCAAGCTCTCTTTTTAGCTAAATATATATATATATATATTTCCCACAGAGAAACAAATGTTCTCATACTCAGCCTAAATAACTCTTTTAGCAGGCATAAGTTTTGCTTATTCTTGTCAGAGCAAAATTAGATATCAATCCAGTGCCAAACAGAGTTTACAAGAAAGAATTTCAGACACCAGATTGCAAAGTGCTTTTAAGTACTCATGCACTATTTCCATACAAAGATTGGTCTCTTAACACCCTGAAGAGGAAGAGCTATAGAGTGCACTGTGGAAATATGGAGACTATTTCTTCCCTGTTAATTTATTATGGTGAATTGACATAATGAAGGATGACAAATAGATCTCTTCTTTTTCATCCAGACAGTGCTTCCCATTAAAATGTGAATATTTTCTGTGTGAGCATCAAGAGTAACACATTTAATTACACAAAAGCCATCAGTGCCTCATATGTTGAGAATGTAGTATGAAGAGCAACAGAAAATGTACTGTGGAATAACGTGTTAAACATGCTTACATTTTAAAAGAAGCTTCTCTGGTGTTTGAAAACATTGATAATTATATTAATTATATAAATTATAGAAAGACTTTATCTTGAGCTTTTCTTCTATCCCATATCCTGTCATTACAAATTAAAGATTGGTATGCTGAAATATCCATAACTAATATAATTTACAATTACATATTCTATGTAATATAATACTATATAATGATAATTTGTTGATAATATATCTAGACAGTTAATTGTTCTCAATTTGCATATAAAATATTCATACATATTTGCAAACACTTGGTAAAATAGATTAGTTCAAGTCTTCACTGATTTTGATGAAAATAGTATGGGCACAAATTTAGCCTTGTTTTAATTCCTGTCTAGAATCTCACTATGAAACTTCATAAACTGCCATGTTACTTGCTGTAAAGAAAAAGTGACAGCCATTAGCATTGCTCATTCAGTAAAAAACAGCTTCATATTAATAAAGTATAGAAAAAGAATGCACAGTATTTCCGTGCTATATGCAGTTATAGATGTTTGAAATCTGTCTTTTATGAGCAGACCAAGTAGAAATAAAGTCAAAATATGTGGAAGGTTTCAATAGTTAAAGCCCAGTTAGTAGTGTTAATTACAATAATAATAATAAAAAAAATCGTATTTGATTTAATTAAGAATGCCACAATTTTTATTGTGATTATGTCCAACTGGAAGTGAAAATTGCCATACATAATGCAACAAAGCTAAATCTCTATAAACTTTGAAATAAATGCAATATTAAAAAAAACCCAACAAATAAATTAAATGTCTTCCTCATCTGCACTTTCTGTACCTCTGCATGACAGAATTTCTGTGTTTCAATGTTTTTTCTTGTTTTTTTCTCTCTGTCAAAGAATAAGAAAACAAAGTTGGTTCTTGCATAGTTGGTTAGTTCTTTACCTAAGCAAGGGCTTTTGTAGAGGCCACTGGGACTTTAGGAAACACACCTACCTGTGACTTAGTGAGCTCACTTAAGAGCCACTGAGTCTACAATCCTCTTAGGCCATTTTATTGAGGTGAGAAATTTTGGTAGGATGCATGGAGCGTTATTAATCTATCGTTTTTACAGAGAATTTTTGCCCCAGATTCAGGAGTTTTTATTTTTTCAGTGTATTTCTAGCTATTATGTTTTGCTTCACTGACAAGGGAGGAGCAGTTGTATTGCAGTGACAACATTACAAACATAAAGAGCCCAACTTTCATTGCTGCCTTAATCTAAACAGATGTGTTCACAGGTCTTGCTAACTGCCTGGTTTGTATCTGAAAGCAATTTCTTTTCCATCATGTTTCTTCCCTCTGCTTTGTCTTGTTTAAAGACTCTCATAATTGTAAGGTTTATAGGGCACTACTACTTCACAGACTAGTTAGCTTAAATGAAACTGAAACTAACATGACAACACTTGCAAACCAAATGTCGTTTAAATACTTTTTTTTACTCCCTGCATGCACAAGCTTACACAGGATTTAAAGTACTTCCTGGATGCCTGTCTTGCAAGTATACAAACACCTGAAATGCTTTATTTTATAGAATAAAATTACCTCTTCTCAAAGAATCAAGCTGTTAGAAAGCTTTATTATCCATCAAGATCCACTGGCACAGAAGTTTATCAGAGTGTGGAAGGTTTGGCTTAGCAAAAATAAAGTAACTTTATAGGTTTAGAGCTCCTGTTTTCTTCCAGCAGTTATTTCACTTTCTTTGCTGAAAGCAACATTTTCTATTTTACTGTTCAGGGTTCTATATTTAAAGTACTTTGTCATTCATGTCTGCTACAAGAACTGTGTTTTGAGTGCTGATCCTCTGTAGTTCATAAATCTTTTGGATTTATGTTATAACTTTATTTGAAGTGACCACAAATTGATATATTTTGGCTTAATGCAATTTAATAACACAAATCCTTCGGATCACTTGTTCCTATTCACTTCTTTCGTGTTTCCGCATCATCTTTTAGTGCCTACATTTAATGATTTTTACTGGATCTGAGTATATTAAAGTGAATGTACTGCTACATAACATCAGGAGTGTGTCTGAATGGCTTTAGCAATCTCTAAAATGCAGGGATCAGATTCGTGCAGTGAAACCACAGACAGTATCTGAAGTCAAGCTAGTGTTTGAAGGTCAGAAAAATGGAGGTTACGAACCCAAGGAGATCGGGATAACCTAGCCTACTTACTCTTGTGGCGCTACAGAGCCAGGGAGATGTGAATGCTGAGGGAAGGAGTCAGTTATGGATGGCTGTGAATGAACCACATTTGAAAGGGTTGCTGACAACAGCTCACGAGTAGGGTGCTCTTCACTGAATAGAAAAACCCTGTTATTATGAGAGGGTTGTGTGTGTTGCCCAGTGCTCGTGAGGCTGAGAGCAAATCCTCCCAGCAGGGTGAGGGCTGAGGCAGGGGGGAGCTGAGGCACTTGAGAAAGCCAGATGTGAGGATGGTTTTACAGCCTGACAGGCACTGCCCAGCTGAGAGGCTGCCAGGCTGCTACCTAGGAGCAAAATTCTGCATTTGAGCTCCATGTAACAGAAGGGTGGTTTTGGCCCCACCGTTTCTTAACAAGTTAACTAATATTGAATGTGCTAATTCTGTGTAATTATCTCAAAGAATGAAGAGTATTAATTCGGTGGCGTGTACTGCCACTGCGACATATATGAAGCTCAGGCAGAAATGACTGTGTGGAAAGTCACTGATACCCTGAAGACACAGCAGATACCTAACCTCACCTATTGATAAGGCCAGGTGGCTGCTGCTGCTTGCTAGATCAAACAAACCAGAGAGTTTTTTCTTGCAGCCTGAATTCAGTAATATTTCAAGGGTGCTTACTTTCATTCTAAATAATATTTCTTCATGACTGTTAGAAACTGTCAATCTATTATGTTTATTTTGTGTCACATAGTGTTCTTTTATGTGTCTCTCAGTATGTATCTGTTCATTCCTCTAATATTTAGTACCATCATATGAAAGTATTTTAGTAACACAAAAGTCAAGGCAGAAAGCGAGCTTTTGAAACATAGTGACAGGTACAATAAATTCTTATTTTTCATACTATGGCACGTACGTCTTGAAATAATTATATACAGTTTTCACCAAAGTGATATGCTGCTTAAATAAGTCCACTCGAGCTTATTGTAAATGGTATTTTGTGGCTTACTTCCTTATGCTTTTGTCATTCTACACTTGATTTATAAAGAGATTCATGGAAAGTCATAATTATTTTAAGAAGGCAGCAGGGAAAGTGTTCTTTCAGCATGTCTATAAATCTTTACTTATGCTCTACAGAGAACTCTGCTCTCTATGTCTGCTTTAACAGTGTAAGAAGAGTATATCATAATGCGTTGAGTTGTCAGAGATTTGAGAATCTTTATAATAGGAGATCAAAAGTGGAGACAATTTCATTGCAATAATCCTGGCAACAAAGCAAAAAGGGATACCAATTCAGCTGGCACTCTGACATGATAGCAAGAGTATGTTCTTTCATAGAGTTAAAATATGTGTGGGACTGGAATGTGTGTATGTACATACAGACACGTATGTACATATGTATAGCTAGAAAGCTAGAAAAATTGAGACGTAGAAAAGGAGATGACTACCAAAAATGTGGTCTATTTTAAGGATAATATTTCCGGGAGAATGCAGAATATAATTTTTTTTCCCTCACTGAATTGCAAACCTCTGTCTTTCAGAAGAAGAAAACACTTTTGTTCCTGATGAAATCCACAGCTGATAACACTTGGGCTATTGCTTTTCATTCTCCTAAACACACATTCTCAAAAGACAATTTTCCTTTTCTTTTTCTCTTTTGCAAGGAACTCTCCCTTTGTAAGGTTTATAGCCTATAAGAAAAAAGGTGTACTTATGGTTGTTACAGACCAACACAATTTTCTTGTGAAGATTAGGCAATCTCCTTCACTGAAATTTGGAGATGTGTGTAGAGAAATATTTGTTGGGCATTTTTTTAGGTGCAGCTAATTCTGCTTAGAGTTGTAGTTAAGCTAAATGATTTGTTATAGTTCTTCCCCCTTTTTCAAAAAACCTCCCTATGAGATCATGTTGCTAAGCAAAAACACCTGAAAACTGTTCATCAAAACCACTTTGCTTTAAGAGCAATACCGTATTTATGTCTCTGTTTATGTACAGTCACCTTATAGTCGTTTATCAAGAATAAGGTTTTAAGAATGGATGTCTCAAGGACCTGTCTATAGCTTTAGAGTCTGCTCTGCAAGACAGATGCATTACACAGCAAATACTGTACTCTGAGTGCATATTATAGAATGACAGAATGGATAGGGTTGGAAGGGACCTTAAAGATTATCTAGTTCCAAGCCTCTTGCTGTGGGCATTGACTAGATGAGATTGCTCAGGGCCTCCTCCAAACAGACCTTGAGCTCTGCCAGAGTTGGGGCATTCCCAGCTTCTGTAGATGGGGCATCCCCAACCTGTTCCAGTGTCTCACCATGCTCACACTAAAGAATTTCCTCCTAACACCTGCCCTCTTTAGTTTTAAAATCATTTCCCTCGTCCTCACACTATCTGACTGTATAAAAAGTCCCTCTCCCTGGTTCCTCTAAGCCCCCTTAAGGTACTGGAGGTCTCCCCAGAGCCTTCTCTTCTCCAGAGTGAAAAACCCCAGCTCTCTCAGCCTGTCCTTACAGGAGAGCTGCTCCAGCCCTCTGATCATCCTTGTGGCCTCCCCTGGACTCTAACAGGTTCATTTTCTTGTTCATTTCTTCCAGAGCCTGAGGAAGCATTCCAGGTGAGGTTTTATGAGGGCCAAGTAGGTGAGGAGAACCATATCCCTCCACCTGCTGACCACTCATCTTTTAATGCAGTCCAGGATGTACCTGGCCTTCTGAGCTCTGAGACCATACTTTTGGCTCATGTCCAGCTTTTTATCCACAAAAACTCATGTCATATTAATGATACCAGCTAAAAATGAAATAAAAAGAACTTGAAATATTTTATTTGTTGGATTCTGATGTGCAGATATTTCATTTTCATACTTTATTTTTTAAAAAACCAGACCTAAATATTAATAAAAAATGTCTAGGGAAAGCTGGGCAAAGCTAAAAATTAGGATGGTCAGGAAAAAGGTGGAGCACCAATATACTTTTGATGAGTTCCAGTCTACAGATTTCAGAAATACAAAGTAGTTTGAATATCTTCGTGGTTATGTAAAGAAACCTTAATCTATTATTATGGCATATATTTAATGTATAGATCTCTATCTTGCATTTCCTTTATTTTTTTTCCATTAGCAGTATGACAAAGAAAAACTAAGTTCTGTCACACTCCTGTCATCTTTTTTATTGTTTAAGTATGAAAAACATTTATAGCTTAAGAATGTATTCTGCTTGAGTGAAAAGTTTGCAATAAAATCTGTTTTATTTGCATTGAGGTAAAATTTAAGAGTATTCTTTGATGTCAGTCTTTCAAAATGGTTCTGCAACTGAAAAAAAACACCAACTTACATGTAAGAAATTTATTCTTCATATTAAATCACTTTTTTTTTTTACCTGAATAAAATATAGGAAGTAATAATTTTGGTGAATATTTAGCTTGACAGTTTATAAAAATTTGTAATCTTCTGGTTATTACAAAACAATATATTTAGAATATGTAGTACTACAGCATGAAATGTTTCCCTGTTTAAGCTGAATAATATCTTTTCTTTATAAAAGCTCCACACACCAAATCTAAATTTTATAGCAGATTTTTAATAAAAAAATACCAGAAATGCTTTCCTGGTGCCAAGTATAAATATGCTGCATATCATTTATGTATACTTAAATTAAGAAAAAAACATTATGGTTATCAAAAATACTAAATATGCTTCTAAAGCCATTGAAGAAAATTAACTTCTTTTGCTATGTTTCCTCTTCTAATTTTCAGAAGCTTTTCAAAAAGACACAGCTGTTACAGTCTTCCATGACTGCGCAGTTTTGAAGCAGCACAGATGAGTTGTATCATATAAAATACCTTTGCCCAATTAATACCTAACCCAACCACTGCTAAACCAGGGAATTTGTCTCTAAAGATACTGCTTGACTGATAGAAAAAGTAAAGAAAGAAAGAAGCACTTGACATCAAAGTAGAACAGAAACTTGTTCAGCTAAAGCCTTTTTTCTTTTCTGTGATAGGGCTTTGTTAAACAATATTATTAACAGTTTCTGTTTCCAGCAATGTACAAGTAGAGGTGGTGCAACAGATTAGAGAGACTAGAGTTCCTGAGACTTAGCCAACCTGATTGCCATACACTTGGGACAACTTGGTTTTGCAAGACTGTTGCTACATCTTACTCACCTAATTTGCATTCCTGGTCCTGTAATCCCTCTCCTATTGTTGTCAATGACTTACTTAGACCTGGTCATTTCTGAGATTATGAAAATGTCCTGAGGTGTTAAGTAATTGTTGTGATTAACGTTTTACACTAATCTGGTTGTTTTTCCATGTTCCTTAAGGAACGATCACGATGTGTTTCACTGTCTCAAAACATTTTTCATATCCAAATTAAATAAGTTCAGACATAAAGTTTGGGGTTTTTTCTCCCTAAATGCTGGCCTCACATAGAACACAGGAAATATGGATAACCTATAGATCTAAGTCTCTGTATTGGTCCCAAACCTTAAAACTGCAATAGCATCTTGTATCTGCTGAAGGCAACAGGTAGAATCAGATCTGTCCAACTGAGAATTCCGGTGTAACTGCCGTTCAGGTTGGGACACAGCCCTTCTCATATTCCAGGCAGATATGCCAAAGAAGTATTTGTTCCTTACAGTACAAAATCACTACTACAGATCACTCGACAAAGTTAATGGAAATTGCATTTTTTCTGAAGACTATATACAGAAAACATATGCAGGACTAAGATATTTCCATCTGCTCTCAATCCTAAGTACTCAGCTTTCAAAAAATTATCAAACTTTGTAATATATTTTCCTTAATATCTATCTAAGTGATGTTTTTCTTAATTAAAAAAGTACAACCTGATTATATTTTGCATGTGTGGGTAGTTGAATACATAAACAGAAGAGAAAAACCTTGTATTCAACCGTAACAAGCTTTCAAAGCAAACTCAAACAAACAAACATCATATGTCATGATTTTTTTTTTTTTTTAAATGGCATGCCAAGCTGTCCAAGTTTGGCTTTTCATTCCTCTGGTGGTAAGATAGCTGCTAAGATCTACAGCTCTCCCATATTAGTGATTTAGGCAAGATTACTGTGTGGTGCATTCAAAATGGAATCGACAACCAGTTCAGAGATAAGAAAAGGGGATTTCTAATATGAAAAATTGTCTGCTTCCTGGAATTTTACCAGTCATGTCATGTTACATTAGACAGAGTAATAGAACATTAGCTGTGTAATGAGACATGACTGCTAAAATGTAAAGGAGAATGAACTTTCAGATTGGCTAGTCCTGTTGAAAGTGATAGCTTGCATCTAATCTGCAATGCTTGTAGATATTATGCAAACCAGCTGTTTGTGAATTCCAGATCATTTAGAAATTGGAAGAAGTGTCAGATACATTATCAGCTTCTCAAAATATTTCTGTATGTTACTTTTTGTTTCCAGATAACAAGAGGGTTTTGAGAAATACATTTATAAGTTATCTTCATTTAACACTTGAAAGTTTTCTTATATCCTTTGGGTCAGAACTTCAACTGAATCAATCATAAGGAGATTTGTTTTACTGATGTCAGCAGTGCTTCAGACATTTGAAAAACTTTAAATCTACTCTGTTTTAGAGGTGCAGTGGTATAAAGTTTCACAATACTTAGCAATGTAGCAGCTAACAATCCTTCTCCAAAAGTTTTTTTACCTCCTTATGAGATGATGTTCAATTGCAACTAAAATATTTCATAGAAATAAATCAGAGAAATTTTATCAGGAAAGAGAAAGGTAGAGATTTTAATTTCAGATTATTTTGAAAAATGAACTGAATAAAAATCTGAATCTTGAACTTCAACGTGTGAGGCATCTAGCTATTGAGCTCAAATATTCTGAGGCATGCTAGATATTCTCCTCTGTTCCATGAAAAACAACAAAAGCTATTTTCTTTTCCCCACTCAACCACTAGTAAACAAGAACTAGTTTCAGACCACTGACAATTTTGTGTGCTATAATTCTGGGTTTCATCCATATCACACAGCAAGTCAAACCAGCTGTTTCAAAGTCTGAACATTTTTAATATTTTACCATTGCACACCCTTGCTTGCCACATAAATACTCTGCATCATACAGGAAACCCTTAGAACTTGATCACATCCATAAGTTCTGTGTCTGGAAAGGAAGAACAAAATGGTTGGCAATGAACTCTTAAGAACTAGGCACTAGATTTATGTTTTGGCTGTTTTGATTAATACTAACACAATAAATTACGAAAATAACCCCAGCAGTGGGAATCTGCGATTCATTTGGTCAGAAGAAAGAACATTGGAAAATGGAAAGATTACATATATAGAAACATACACCTAGAAAAATCAAGGGATGCAAACTTCTAATGCTACCAAGTCAATGTGCTCATTATATCCCTTAACATTTAAAATTTAGAAAAGTAACTCTAATTTCAAATACTTCAGTTTATTCAGTGCTGTTTAATTAGATATGTGTATTAGGTAAACTTATCTTCCTCTGAAATCACTAGGAATAGTCAGTCTCCTAAACAGCAACTCAGAACAGGAAAAATAAAAACATTAACGAAAAAGAGATTGATTTTTGCAATGCTGATTGAAGATGAACATTTAGGTGGAAAATGGAGCTGAGTCTATGCTACTATGCATGTAGTTTTTGTGAAAGTTTCTCATTTATTATTACTGTGCAATTACAGTCTTATATATCTATACCAACCATAATTTAGCACCAGTGTAGATGAATTGCCAATACTTGCCTTCCTCTGAGCAAAAATATACACAACTCCTCAGATGAATTATATTGTCAAGCAATATACAAATTTTTAGCTGTTCTGTCTTTATTAGTGTCTCAAGAATCACATTTCTAAATCTTCAGAGTATCTTGAAAGATCCCCCCTTTATAACTATTTTTTCTTATATATACTTTTTTATTTAAATTCAAGTTTTCTCAACTTACATTTTTAATAGCAGTGAAATCCTTTGGGTTCTTATTAGATGGAATCTAAGCAAAAAAATTCTCTCATCTGCTCAGCTGTACAGATCTTTGAAGGGTAAAGAAATCTCTTTTATGTTTGCAGTTGTGGTTACAGATTGATATGCTTATGTCTTTACATTGCCAAAATAATGGAGTTTTATACGTGCAGTCACACTCAAACCAGCAAGGAAATGAGAGGAGAAACCAATGCATGCATTTTCCAGATCCTGGTTTACATTTTTGCAGATACAGACCTCTTAGAATTTGCATTTATAGAATGGATCTTTTTCCAAGTTCTGATCTGATACCTTTTTTGTTAGGTTGGTTGGTTTGTTTTGGGGGGTTTGCCTTGATCTTAGCAGAAATCTTGCACTGCAAACAGATCCATAAGCAGAATTAACAACTAGACCATGTTTAGGATCTAGGTAATATACCTGTAAAGAGAATTTTATTGTAAAAATGTGGCTCCAAAAGAGTGCATGTTTGGCCTTAGCTTATCAAAGACAAGAAGAAAACTCATTATAGCACCTGTATGACATATGATGCTGGCCAGAAATTGGCTAACTATACTGTCCAGAGTAAGTGAGAGTCAGAAAGCTTTCATTTATAAAAAAGAAAGAAGAAAAATTAAGTAATTTGGGATAAAAGGAGTAAGAATCTTGAAGTTATTAAGCTATGCAATTTCAGTATCTCTATTCCATCCAAAAATCTCATTACAATGATGGTGATGACTATTATTATTATTATTATTTACACAGGTAGATGCACACACATTTTACTTGCAGGAGATTCCATTGTAGGATTGCTAATGAAATATGCAGTGATTTTTGTGGGAGTGTAACATCTTACAAATCACCATGCAATACGAGATACAGACTCTTTCTCACTGCAGTCAATAAAATAAAACAAAAACAAATAAAAAAAAAAATCTGGGCTACATAATTGAAGTTCCTCTTCATTATTCTGACATTAGCTAGCCTCAGGCTTTAGAATCTGCTCAATTGCAATGAATCATTAAGATTTCACTTGGACCAAGGAGAAGATAATACCTCATTGTACTTTGTTGTTAGCAAGATTTTAGCAAAATAACATCTGCTCTCTTGTATTGTGGATGATTTAATTTTTAAACACTTGTTCCCAACCTTTAATTTTCTGCAAAACAACCACATAAATTATTAATTCATCTATATTTCCTCAAGGCGAGTTAGACTTAAGGTCCTTCATAAATATTTAAGAATTCTATTGCAAAATAAACAAAAACTTCCACTTAACTTTTAATTGCAAGTCCCCAAAACCAGCAGCAGCATCAACAACAGTAAAGAGTAGGATTTCAGATAAAAACACTTTTTTGCTAAAGGATCCAGCCTTATAAGCTTGCAGAAATTCAATGTGTTTTTGCAACAAGTTTGCAAAACATGTATTTCATTAGCAACAAAAACAGAAAAAAAAACCCCACAAACAGTGTTCAAATATAATCCAGACTTCAACTGAAAATCTCCCTAGTGGTTCCCAGGGACACGAAGTGCAACACACATGTGTATAAGCATTTTCCAGTAATACATCTGCCTATATTCATATTGAGTGTTATCCAGGCCCAAAGCTGAGTTGCTATTTAATTCTGGCCTTGGATCTGAGAAGTGAAGGCAGACTCGAGATTCAGTGTTGGCCTAAAGTAGTTTCAGCTGCCAACTCCTCCCCTTTTACCCAAAGGAATTGTGCAAATAACTATGGATCACTGCATTTGCTATTTCTCACCCTCTCCGCAGAACAGTTCTCACCTCTTGGAAAAACAGCTCTCCGAACCCTTTGGAGTGGTGCACAGATCACAGCAAAATTAAGATTCAAGTTTTTTGAATGTAAAAAATTTACTTTTTTATACATGTACATATACACACATATATATATACATATTTTTATATCATACTTTATTTTTGCAAAAAGTGTGCTTTTTTATACCATTTGTTGGGATTTTTACCCATATTATACATGAGAAATATACTATAAACTATATTTCAAGGTTTTCATGTTTCAGCATTGCTTTGATATAAATCTAATATTTTGAAAATATTTATTAGTTGAACTTATGTATTTAGACATAAAAATTATCTTAAGAAACTTTTTGGTTTTTACCCCTTAAGACAAAACCAGCGAATCAGTTATTATCTCACTTCATGTAAGAAATAATTTTACAGATATGTAAATATGTAAAAGCTTCAGTTAATATTCCAAAGGAAGGAAGAGAAAAAGATTCTTCCACAAAATGCAAAAACAAAGTGTCAGCATTTTCAGATTTCCTTTAGAACTATAACACTCCTCTAAAAGATAAAATTTGATTGAAAATTCAAGTGTGTGTATAAAATGGGCAAAGTCTAAATACTCTTTTTAATACTGAAGAGCTCAGCTCTGAACACGTCTACAGTTGCTCTTCTCTTCCAGACTCTCATTTTGGCTGTGGTTCCCCACAGATATGGACTCTTGGATTCCAAATGTGCTCTCCTCTTTTCCAGTGCTGTCCAGAACTAATTCCCAGGAAGTAAACAAAATATGGGGATGTGAGAGTGGGGTAAGGGGGATTTAAAAGAGGCTCATGAAAGTATTCCTCCTGCCTTGCCATATGGATATTGATTTCTCCCCCTCAGGCTGAATATAATTGCCTGCTCTAATTTAGCATTGATCTACCCACCCAAGTTTCTTAAAGCACTGCACAAGCATCAATTAAATTGTTCCTAATACCACCTTTGTGAAGTAAGATAGCTATAATTATTCACACTAAGATGATGGTGAGGGGTAAAAAGTGATTCGTCCTGAGCTATTCAGTGAAACAAGACAGGAATAAAGCATGAGACAATTATACCCTGCCATGTGCCCATTATCAGATCATTCAGAGTTTTTCAAAAGGCAAAATATTTGCACATCTAATGACTTGGAATCCCAGTGAAACATACCTGGTTAGATAAAGAGTGTACTATGAGTGCTGTTGATCATATTGGATGTGCCTCTTGCCTTGACTTCTCTCTTTTGTAGGATTTTTCCAGTCTTATTTTTTGTCTTTTTTGATTCCATCCACACTGCTTAAAAAATAAGAGGCTTTTATTTCCTATAGTTCAGCACTTGATTGTTAATTTTTTCTCTGATAAGAACTTTTATGTTTTATTACCTGCAAGAGATAACACCTCTTGCTGCTGAGGATGACACACATGGTTTTGCTGCTCTGCTTTTTAGTGTCATTTTATTTAGTAGTTCAAGAGAAATCAGCTAGGGTGCTGATGAGGAGAAGCAAGTACAAAGTATTTCATATACACATCCAAAAGTTCAGAAAAATTAAAGGTTCTAGCATATTTACTAGGAAAGCCCAAAGCTAAAGCAACACATGGGTTAGAAAATCCTTTGAATCAGACAGCAGCAATAAACGAAAGTTGTACTGTATATCAAATTTAATTTAGACAGCTTCCCTATGAAATATGTGACTTGTAGTCAATGAAGAGAAAAACACAAACATACACACCTGGGCACACTATTACAAGGCTTTTAAACTGCAGATGGGCAAACATTGACAGATCAGTTCAAAAGTTAAGTTGAATGCAACCTTTACCCTTCTGATTCAAGCTTTATATGAAAAAAAATTGATATTGGAAAGCTCTACAAAATGTAAAAACTTTAATTATCAGCTAGACTATGCTACCCGATGCTTTCTCAGAGAAACCACAGGAATGTCAATAACTCAGTACATATTATTTGACCTCATTTTGCTACACTGCTTGACTTGAACAATGTAAGTATGCATTTTTGGCCAAGAATTTCTAACTTCAAAGAATCCCCTCTGGGTGGCACTTAAGGCCCTGGGTTAACTTTAAACATTTTCATAATAAGATCCAAATTGCTTTAGGGTTCACTGTTAATATTCTAGAAAATTAGGGGCATAGAATACAAACTCCTTAGGCTGTTTCTTCTGAGGAGTGCATTTTTTTCAGAATAGGAGATGTGAGAGATAGCAATGAACTCACTCTTGACTCCTGATGTAGTTATGGAAATTAGAAAGAGTTCCCTTGCTCTAACCCTTACAAGTATGCAACGCATGATAAAATAAAAATGTGATGGTTGAGGATTTTGTTTTAATTTTTTTCTATTTTTGTTAGTTGGTTTGGTTTGGTTTAAATCGGCCCTAGACCCATAATCTTCTTCCACAGAGGACTTTGAGGACACGTTTTCTCCTGTGTGATGCCTTTCCATGAAGGCAATGATTTACAAAGGATCAAAGAGTTGCAGGCCTATTTTTTTTACTTTCTCCACTATATTCATAACAATATAGCCTCTGTGGGTCTCTTATGTATATGATGATATATTCTACTGTAAAAAGTTTGGACTCTAATCCTTCCAAATGGTGGGCCTTGGGGCAAACTGTCACACTTGCCTGCCATTAGCCTACATGTAGAGCCTAATAAAACTGCATTGTGAAGGAAATACCATTGGTTTTATAAGATCACCCATCTTACAACACAGTGAATTGTGTCTGACCCTAAACAGAGAATATAGAAGATTATCACAGTCTGTCAGTATTTACTGCATTTTGAGATCTCCTTGAAACACATCTGAGTCCCAAATTGCACAATTACCATGAAGCTCCAGCATGAGTGAAGCAGTTTTCCAAGGCTCTATCATGAGAAGAGGAGAGGAGAGGAGAGGAGAGGAGAGGAGAGGAGAGGAGAGGAGAGGAGAGGAGAGGAGAGGAGAGGAGA
>VZUI01031047.1:0-10036 GCA_013401135.1 Cettia cetti | reverse complement strand
GTCCTGAGGAGAGCCAGGCCATCCCAGACCCCGAGTCCTGAGGAGAGCCAGGGCATCCCAGACCCCGAGTCCTGAGGAGAGCCAGGGCATCCCAGACCCCGAGTCCTGAGGAGAGCCAGGCCATCCCAGACCCCGAGTCCTGAGGAGAGCCAGGCCATCCCAGACCCCGAGTCCTGAGGAGAGCCAGGGCATCCCAGACCCCGAGTCCTGAGGAGAGCCAGGGCATCCCAGACCCCGAGTCCTGAGGAGAGCCAGGCCATCCCAGACCCCGAGTCCTGAGGAGAGCCAGGCCATCCCAGACCCCGAGTCCTGAGGAGAGCCAGGGCATCCCAGACCCCGAGTCCTGAGGGGAGCCAGTGCATCCCAGACCCCGAGTCCTGAGGAGAGCCTGGGGCCCTTGAACCCCGGGAGCAGCCGGGGCTGCCAGGACCTCAGTGGGGCTGGAGGGCAGGCTCTGCCCCGCTGCAGTCTCCCCGCTTCCCGCTGCACGGGTCTGTCTGTGCTGCCCCACGCCCCGCTGGAGTCTGCAGGGAGCTGTGTCCCTCCGAATAGAGCAGCTCCCCATCCCCGCGCTTCTCCCCATTAGGACACGTCGCCTGTGCCTGAGTGACAGGGAGTCAGTCTGATGTTCAGCGGCCGTCAGCAGAAAGCTGACCAGGCCCACATTTAACACTAACTGAACCCCTAAGGTTTCCCCATCTTCCTCACAGGAAGCTTCTAAAATGCATTTCAAAAGCAAAATAGTGTCTTGCTAAGCCTGGATCCGTTTCCATGTATCTCCATGGTTATCCATGCTATCCTCCAAAGCTATCTTCACAGTTGCTGGAAGGGCATTTGGTGTCCACTGTAGGCAAACCCTGTCTGTTACCAGGAAGGCAGAGAATTCTATAGAGAGAAAAAAGGTGGCCTCCATTTGGTAGATATTCTTAAGAACATTTCTCAAAAAAAGGCATGCAACCTGCCTCTGGCATTTTTTTATTTCTTCTGCAAGGTCTGGAAACTTACATTAGCTGATTTGTTAGGTCCAATTCCTGACAGCAGAATATTCCTTAGTTATGAAAAATCATAATTGGTCAGATATTCAGCTAAGAGACATGAGTAGGTCAAAATCTTTTTTAAATTGCAATATCTGAGTCTTGAAACTACTGCAAGACCTGAGGAGATTTCTGAAATTCTTCTGTGCCTATTTCCATGTTAGAAATTCTCCTAATATGCCACGGTTCTGTTGGAGTCTTCACTCAGACAGATGGCATCCTGCCGTCTCCCTCGGACTCTGCTGGGCAGCCCTCATCCTGCTGATACAGTCCTACTGCCTTGCAGACAGTTAGCAATGCCTGCAAGACATAGAGATTTCAAAATCAATTTCAGGACAAAAAGAAAAAAACAATTGTGTCACAAGTCTTCATCACAATAAAATGCCACTTTCATGCAATGACTCCTGCCCATCAGTCTGAGTTTCAACTGATTGCATTTGTGTATCTTAAGTGAATTAGTTTTGCAAAACCAATCAATTCCGTGAGCCATGACAGATTTTTTCCCATCCTTTATAATTGAGATGGGCATCCAGAATTACACAATATGCCACAAAATTATTTTCTGTAAGTATAGCAACAATACCTGCTGCAAATTTGCTGACCCTTCCCAATTAAGTCAAGCAGATCCTCTGCCCCAGTGATGCAGCAGCTGATTATTTTAGTTTCATTACTGAATAGCATCTCAGTGGTAACAACATGAATCACTTGAGGGACAAGGTAATACTAGCAATGTATTTTTAACTACACTTCAAATTAAATTAGCAAGGGGAGGCAAGAAAGCAACCTGGATACTATGACCAATGTGTGCATCCACCAAGAGTTTAAGAACCACAGATTTAGTGTTCAGTAGAGTAAATTTTGTATCAGAAATCCTGTATTCTAGTGGTGAATTTGCTGCAGTCTGTGTGGTCTAATGCAGATCCCTCTTCAGAGTGCAGTTGTCTCTATTTGTAAAATGGATCAGTGATGTTCAGCTTTCTGATCTGTTTTTGTGCACAGCCTTAACACTGTAAAATATTATATAGCTGCAAAAAAAAAAATATTCTAGATTTGTTTCTACAAAGATGATTACATTGTGAAATTTGAATGGTATTAAAGATATTAGTTAAAAAGCTCATCAAGATTTGTGAGATAGAGTAATAATTATTCCTACAGCATTTTCTCAGTAGCAGATTTCAATCAGCCAAAGATGGATAAGGCCATTCAGATATCACACTAGGAATTAAGAAACCCAGGGAATCTGAGGCCAGGATTTTCAAAACTGCCTTCTAAATTTCAGACCTCAAATGGATACTAAGTAGCCAGCACAGACATCAGTTGGAGCTGTACATTCTGAGTCTTGCTAAAAAATAAAGTGTTTCAATATGGACCCCCTCAAAATAGAAATATATGTACTTAAAAGACCTGCCTTAGATTTCAGAAAGAGTCGATGATGCTTGTGGAGACACGTGCCCTGTCTCACTCCTGGGTATATGCTCAGTCCACTCCATCAAACTGCCTACAACCATCCTAATGCATAACTCTGGAGTGACAGACACTGTGAACCACACTTTTCCTGCTTTATAATTCATGCTAATGATTTCTTGATTTAATATATCAAAGAAAGCTGCATTAATCTGAGTGTTATTTTTAGTTGGAATGAAGTGCAGATTGTATATATTTAATGTGCTGAAATAGGGTGGTAAGCACCATATTGCGTCTTTTACCCCTCGCTAATTTATTTCTTTACTAAGCAGTATGTCTGGAGAAACCAGCATGTGCTGAGGATTGCAAGTCACTCCTGGCCCTTGGCTCCCTCTGATCCATAATAAAGCTACAGATTGAGAGAAAAACAATCACCAACAATGAGAGGGAAAGAGATGCTATTTCCTCTTGTGGAAATAGGACAGAAGCCAAGGAGCAAACAGTATTTAACTAGAACAGAGAAGTACCAGTCGCCAAGATCCTGTAGTCTGTGTATTTCAGGTGGATGCCTCTTAATAATTAGAAAGGATTCTTAGAGGAGTTACTCCCTATACCTGCCAATTCTACTGTTTTGATGGCAGAATGCAGTTTCTATCAATAACCAACCAAAATTTCAGTTGAATGGCCCCACAGACTAATTTCTGGGCATAGCAGCCTCAGAGCACATGTGATGTGTGGCCAATCTGTGCAGGCACTGAGAGCACAGGGTGTCCAGAACACGTTGTACTCGCAGCCCAGGCACAGCCCCCACGCATGCACAGGAGCTCCCCCGGGACTCCCACTGTGTTCTTCATTAAAAATGTGGGCAGGTGCAGGGATCTACAGAGGTCTCTGCCCAGCAGGGACACTGTCCATCAGCAACAAATGCTGCCCCTATTGAGGCCTACCTTGTCTCATCCCAAACTGGAATTTTTCCTTATCCTATGAGGTGTATTGATAAGATATCCAACATGTAAATAACTCTAATAACAATGCATATTGAACCATTAGTTCACCACCAGTTTTGTGTTGAAAATCATTTTGGTGTAAAAAAGTCAATCTTTTGTTTTGGAATTCCAGTTTGAATATCAACAAAAATCATCTTTTGCCTTGTTTTACCTTACCTTTTTCATTTGTATAAAAGACTAAGGAAATGTTTCATTTTTTTCTGAGTATTTATAAAGCCACTTTGAATTTAAGTGGGATAGCACATGCAACCATCTGCTCCATTTCCTCAAGGTCTTTTAGAGGATATCTTTTCCTGAACAGTATTCCTCTACAACAGAGCATCAAATATAAGACATTGAATTTCTTACAACTTGGTCTCCTGAACACCCTTATGATTATTACATCTTTAAGGCATTTTACCTCTCCTAGGTGAGATGTACAGTTCCTAGCATTATGTACAGTATGTGAGTAAATATCTGAGTTCCTGTCATAGATTTATTACATTGTGGGCTACATTACTCCTTGTTTGTGTGTATAAGCTGTTCCTTCATATTCTGTTTATTAACAGTATGTTTTTCTGTTTGCTAAGTGTATACTTCTGTAAATGTCCTAGGTATTATTTACATATTACCAGCAACATAGACAACATACAAACTGAACACTTCCATTTAAATGACAGGTTTCTAAACAAGTAGTTTTTGCAGTAAGTTCAACCTGACAAATACATAACCTAAACCAGTTGCAGATCTTTAAATATTTAGGTCCTGAAAGTCCAAGGGAAAATAGTAGGAGAGAAAATTTTTTTGTCAATACAAGCAGTCATATTATATCTGTTAAATTTCAGCCAGGGTAAAAATTGTGAGATAAACCAAAGCAATAATGTCAATGCTGCTTTTACGAGAGTGGAAACTGCAGCATTCCTTTTCTGAGTTTTGGAATCCACACAGAGCTCCTTAGAGGAAAGTCATAGTCTGCCTGCAGTGTGTTACGTAGTTAAATTGACAGCATTGTAACAACTCAGTGTAAAAATTTTTCGTCTCTTAAAATCAAACTTCATTGAACAGCAGAATGTCTGATGTGTAGACAGCGCTGGCTGAGGATCAAGTGTGCTTTACTCACAACTGCAAGGTGCTCCACGAGCAGCAGCTCCCTCTCCTCTGCTCAGTGAGGCAGTGCTGTCCTGCCTGAGATGTTCTGTTACCTACAAGCCAAGAGTGGCTGCAGATCAGTTCATGGTGCTGCAAGAGTTGGCTGTTCAGGCAGCTGTGGGGAGGTTTGTGCTGCTTGCATTATTCCTGAGAGTCTGGGCAGAAGCCTGGGAAGCACTGCATCCTGCAAGAGGGAAAAGCTGAATCGGGGCTCATGAGCAATTGCACATTATGAAATGCTGCACAGTGGTGGAGCAGATCTGGCGTGCACTGTACTGCACTGCAGAGAAAGGCAGAGTTGCAGCAAGAAGCAGTTGTCTCTCACTGTGAATGCCAATAGTACAAGACTATTATACTGTGAAGCCCTTTTGAAAAATTATTGGTGTACTTGATGCTTCACCTTTCTGGTGAATCTGAGCATTTCCACCTGTTAAAAGAACTGCTCTTACACATAAATTTTCATGCTCTGCAGACCCAAGTTTATGTCATGTTTGTTGAAAGGGTAATTTGAAAGAGGCTGCCAGGAAAGTATCAAGCCTTTAGGCATAATAAGCCCAGGGAAATTTGTTTGAATGGTGTAATGAATCAAACTTGTTAATTTAGCTCAGTTTAGTGCTTATGCTGATAGCGGAGTGCTATGAAAATGAAAAGAAAAATTGGTCTAAAAGGTGCAGTACAAATAGAAGTGAAACACACAGTAAACTCCCCCAAGGTATTTATCCTTTAATCTTCTCTAATTTTAATTGCTTTTTCTAGGCTTATTTTCCTACCTGTTTTTTTAATGTGTTCCAGATCTCAACATTACCAAGTCCTTATCTCTCCATCTTTCCTTGAAGCCTCTGGAAAAGACTTTGATGAGATCAGTAGAGATGTCACTTGAGTCATACTTCGTGAGACAGCTCAATAGCCAGCCTTTATGAGAAAAAACACAGTATCAGAGCATGAAAGAGAGGAGCCATGAGTCCAGAGAGATTTAAGCAGCAGGTCCTTATCTCTCAGAGTTCAGTGCTCTGACCCAGACAGTGTTCTGTGGGACTAATTTTATGTGTGATGTACAACCAGATTATCTGTCAGTTTTACACACATTTGTCAAGCACCACTCAGGTTTTCTCACAGCCCTTCGGAAGGCCATTTTTGAGGAAACTCAAAAGTTGAGGTGTCCAACCCCAAAGCTGGCAATGAGACCAAAAATAATTCCTAGAGACCCATGATTCATCTGCTGGCCAAAGGACCATGTAAGCTCTGCTTTCATAGGAAACAAGCTAAAAAGACAAAATCTTTCACATCTCTGGATGTGTGTATGATAACAGGCTAATAGGGTGGGAAAACACTCATCAGCAGAAAACAAATCAAGTCGGACAGACTTGTGGCATGTGGATTAAATTGGGGTAAACTCAGGGAGCAACAGCAGTTTCTCTGGTTCTTTTGCAAGCAGGGTGCTGCAGAGAACAGGCATCCCTGTGATCTAGAGCAAACCTAGGAGGGTTCAAAGTCTCCACAAGGGGAATTGAGGCCCCAGGCACTGTTTGCTTGAAATCTCACCTGCATAGTTGTTATTGCATGTTATTTTTGTGAGAAAGGCCATATCTGTGTCTGAATAATGACACAATTCAATCTGAATCAAAGGAGGATAAATTGCCTTTTACTGCCTGATACACGCAGTGCAAGGACTCAGTATTCCTTTGAGCCTATGAAAGGCTTGGTGTGGGAGAGCTGTCTAGAATTATGTAAAAGAGAATCTGATTTCCCAAATAACATACATGCATTGTAACCACCAAATCATCTTCCTGTAGTGCTCTGTATAAATCACTGCCATTTGCAGCTTCTCTAACAACAGCCTTACAAACCACAGCTTCCCTCAAAAGCAACTTTGACTCATCTCCAGGCCAGGGTGAAAAAATAGCAGATGGCTTTGTGCATGAAAAGCACACATTAACCAGTCAACCTGATTTCTGACTTTTTCTCCGATTTTCAAGTTTTGCTTTGTTCAGCCTTCATAAAGTTCTTTTAATTAAATTTTTGCATGTTTGCAGAGAAAACTCCAAGGATTAACTCAGAAATAAGCAAAAGACAGACAGCAGATCTTATCAAGACCTATTGACATGTTCTTTCAAATTTTTATTTTGTCATATTCCTTAGTCCACAGTACTCATGATTTCTCACATAAAAAACATGTTATTCTATAAACTGCTGTATACCTTAAAGCTTTCTAGGCAGAAATTACATTTTTTTCTTAGGTTTACAATAGTCAGACCTTGATCAGGTTGGCATCTTGAAGCTTAACATTGTCTAATAATTCTGCTATAGAAGAGAGCTTCATCATCTTCAGATGAGACCTTAAACAGAGCACATCTCTCTCCTTCTCTTTCTCATTGTTTTCCTAGACCACATTTATGCTACACTTTTTCCCAGTTCCCTGTAGCACCACCATCCTCCTTACCCACAGCTCATGCAGCCAAAGGACACAGTGCATTACAGCCCTGTTAACAAACATGATCAGCCTTTCATTCAGCTAGAAATGTTACATAAACCTACTGTTTTCTTTCACATAAGTTCCTTCAAACTCTTGTTTCAGATATTAATTAGGTTGCTTTCAGCATATGGTTTGCAATTATTTGGTTCTTTCAGTTTCTTGAACTTGTTCCACAGTCTTACAGATATGGCGATCCTTCAGAACAAATAAAATTAACCTTGCAATAATCACTAATGCACATAGTGCTTGACCTTGGTGCTTTTTCTTGGTATTTCTGTTCACTGAATATAAAAACAGTCAATGTTTTGTTCTTTCAGCTCATTCATTCAGATGTTTTTGTAAAACACTGACACTAGAAGCTGCCCTGCATTTATTCCATGTCTGATGTGCCATTAGTTAAACACCTACTCTCCAGATAAATGGAATTTAGCTCCAAGCATGCAGACCCAGTCCACCAACCCCTTAATGACATGTTTGCAAATCCATAAATCCTGGCTGTAAGCTTTCACCAACACACAGCTGAAGAACAAGCCAAGCCTTTAAACACCCAGAAGAAAACCCATGAAGAGACAAAAAGATGCCTCTGAGAAATGTAGCCATATGAACCAGAGCTGCATATGGAATTGCTGTTTGGGCATAGCTACCCTATCAAATGCAATCCCATGTGTGGTGTGTACATACATATATTTCCATGGGTACTAACTGGATCAACACAATCAACTTCCTTCAAATCTGGCATCCAAGTTGAAAACAACAAATCTAAGTTTGAGTGAAATATATCCTTTACCTTTTGAACTTCACAAGATTAAAAATGGCACTGAAGCAAATTACAAAGCAGCCCATCACTGCTGAGACACACTGAAATTAACTGCTCAGGGTTGATTTCTAATGCATTTCCCTCCTCTTTTCCTTCTCCACTGCCTGTGAGTGTGTTGGCTGCAGTGTGCTCCATAGTGCAGTTGGCTCCATAATGCAGAGGGGGATTTCAGGGTGCACATCCTACACCAGCCCAGCTGTGGGTTGTGCTGAGCCAGCCACGGTGCAGCACATGGAAACAGCCCAGTACATTTCAGGGAGATGCACATCAGCATTTTAAAGCAATTTCATGCACAGCCAACTGATGTTATAAATCAGTGAACAGAGAGTGATTTGCATAAGTGACAGGGAATATGTGAATCCTTTGGGTTTCCCAAACCCTACTTCATTAGAAATCACGTGCC
Organism: Cettia cetti; assembly: GCA_013401135.1. NCBI lineage: Eukaryota > Metazoa > Chordata > Aves > Passeriformes > Sylviidae > Cettia > Cettia cetti. The sequence goes on along the minus strand of VZUI01031047.1, from coordinate 1,770 downwards.
TTAGTAAAATATGTAAATTTGTACATTTTTGTTAAATGACTGAATTGATTAATTACTTCATTTTATTTATTAATATTCTATTAGCCAGGTTCAGCTGTTCCTAGTACCTGTTGAATATTTATGGCCCTGTATAGCAGTAAGGTGGAGATTTGGAGACTGTCTGCTACTTACAGATTTCTGGGTAGAGATGGACTCTGACTTATACAGGGAAGGTAACAGAGTCACTGTCCCCATCTCAGAGCCCTCCTGTGGCCTTCCTGCCCCAGTGGCCAAATGACAGTCTCTGTGCTCCTGAGTACTGCAGGGCATAGACTGACATATTAATGCAAACTGGAATTGAGGATTATGCTAATATGTCAGATTGTGCACTGGAGTGGGGAAACAGGGCAGGGAGCTGGGAACCACAGCCTCAGCTGCCATCTCAGCATGACCCACAGAGCTGTAATTCCCACCCTGAATGTGGGACTTGATTATTTTATAGGCTGCCCTATTTATTTTTGCCTGCTTACTTGAATCCACTTTGGAAGGGATCTTTCCATGGTATTAAGTCCCTGTTGGACCATTTTGCCAGGATCCTTCTCTCTTCAGAAAAAGGAAGAGAGTATCTTCCTCAGAAGGAAGTCAAACCCACTGCTGCAGGCCTTTCAGCCAGCAGTGACTGCTTTGCTGTGCAGCAGCTGTTGCAAATCCCGAGTGATAACTTCTCTTATACCTTGTTTTTGTCAGTAAATCCTACACTTCTGTGCTGGCCAAAATGGTTTGAGCGCACACACCTGGGCTCCTCCAGGCTGCTGGTGCTGCTTCTACTGCTGGGCTGTTGCTGTTTCCAGTGCAGCTGCCCCACAGCTCTCCCTGGGAGCTGAGGTGCCACTGCTTGACTGGCACTGCCCTGAGGGGGTGCAGCCCATCTGCAGCCTCAGGAGGCTGACAGCCCTTGGAGCAGACCAAACCCAGCCACGGATCCTCCCTCTCACTGCTTCCCTGCACCCTGCCAGCCCTGCTGCGCTGTTCCCTCTCTCCTGCCCTGCAACAGAGGCCAGCAGAGTGGTTGTATCCCTCTCATTTGCACTATTAGAGTTAGGCATTTTTCTTGGTTTCACCTGTGTTCAGAACTCAGCAGAATGCCAGCTGGAGACCTGGAGAATGAGAGGGGTTTGGACTTGGAGAGCCAAGCCAAAGCCAGCCAGGGCAAGAATTTGTCTCCCTCCCACACACGAGGCTTGTCTCAGCTTCCAAATAGTCCCCACTGAAGACACCTTTTTGTAGCCCTGCCCTTAGAGCTGTGCTGTGTCAGCTCATGAGGGCTCAGCACAGACAGTCCCTGGCATTGCCAGGCTGGACATGCAGGTGAGCAGCCAAAAATTAAACAGCACTCCTTGTTCTGAAGAGTGAGTTATGAAATACACATTCCTCGTGGGGCACTGGAGAGTTGCTAAATGAGTTTGTGATAGTCTCCATAGCAATGGGAAAGCATACTAAGAGGAGAAACCACAGAGAAGATGTATGCCAGAGATATGTCTCCTTGACAACAACCCAGGCATGGGACTGAGAGAGCTTGCCTGGAGGAGCTAAAGCTGGATCCTCATGTCCTTCTCTCTGAAGTGATTCAGGACATCAGAAGGAGCTGCTCGTAATAAAAGCAACAAGCACCAAGACAAGAATAAATTAAACCACTAACACTGATTTACATGAGTGTCGCCTTGTTTCCCAGCCTTCAGCCTTGGAGTCAGAAATTTCATGTAAACAAAGTAATGTTTACAGAACTGTTAT
>VZUI01031044.1:0-10028 GCA_013401135.1 Cettia cetti | reverse complement strand
CACCCTGTGCCAGGGCCTGCCCACCCTCACAGCCAACAATTCCTGCCCAATCTCCCATCCAGCCCTGCCCTCGGGCACTGGGAGCCATTCCCTGTGTCCTGTCCCTCCATCCCTTGTCCCCAGTCCCTCTGCAGCTCTCCTGGAGCCCCTTCAGGCCCTGCCAGGGGCTCTGAGCTCTCCCTGGAGCCTTCTCCTCTCCAGATGAGCACCCCCAGCTCTCCCAGGCTGTCCCCAGAGCAGAGGGGCTCCAGCCCTGTAATTGAACACCTCAGCTATGAGCTGTCACCGTGCTGGAGGAACTGAGGATGCTGAACAGGTCAAAGTGCTCCCTGCCCTGCACCAAGGGGCCTGGGACAGCCAGATTATGGACCTGACAAAGTCCATAATCATAGGGAAGGCTGGCTTTTTTTTACACTGATTTATTCCTTTCAGACAAAGACAAGATCAATCCTTTGCTGTCATGAACTGCATTCTGTGGGAGCTAGAGGAATGTGGATGAAGGCAATGCCATATCCTGAGCACAGGAGTGAAGTGCAGGGCCCAAGAGATAATCCTGAGTCCTGTCCCAACACAGATGACTCCAACAGGACCCTGACAATCCCCTCTCCTCTCTGCCTCCAGGCAGCAGCTCATGGTGCAGGACAACCCATAAATCCATCAGTAACAGCTCCACAACTGCCCCAGAGCAGCTGCACTTCAACAGAAACAACCTGCTCCACTCCTCAGAGTATAAACCTGCCAACGTTATGGATAATCTCCCCTGGACTGCACTCAGCCCTGGCACCCTCCCAGACACAGTGGTAATTACTTATGTAGATCAGGAAGACTGAGGAAACAGGATAATAAAGCTTTAAATAAAACCTGAAATGCCATCAGCACTTGGAACTTGCCACAGCCATTAGTGAGATATGGCTTTGCTGCCACAGCCCTCAGCCATTCTGTGTGACACCCCAGGGCTCTGCTGGATTGCTCTGGGCTCCTTCTCTTGGCAGCAGCTCTGGTGCTAAGAGAAAATCAAGTTCTAAGAGGCCAAGGCAGTAATCTCGAGCTGATCTAACTGGAAATAATGTTTTTCTGATTATGATGAAGCCTCTCCAAGGCTGGGATAAAGAGTGCCACGGAGAGGTAAAGTGTTTTACAGGCATTAAAAGCTCCTGCTTCCAACCCAGTGCTGGGAGCTGGCAGCCACAGAGGCTTCAGCAGGAGAGCAGCGGGACAAAGAATGGCTGAGGGAAGTTCTGGCATGTGAGCACAAAGGCTTGGCTGCTGCCTGCCAGGAGCTCTGGTGACCCAGGACAAAGCCCTGGGGCCTCAGTGCAGGACACACTCCCTGGCAGGACAGCAGAGGTGGCTGAGGGATGGGCACAGCAGGCTGATGAGGGCCAGGCAGGAAACAGGACAGGTAAAAGGTAAAAAAACTTCAAAGTAACACCACAGTTCCTAGAAAAGCTGGCACAGAACAGAGAACAGATCTGGCAGGGGTGAGAGGCAAATGATTTGGGATCAGTCATAGAATCATGGAACAGTTTGGGTTGGAAGAGACCTTAGAGACCATCTTGTTCCACCTTCCACTAGACCAGGCTGCTCAGAGCCCTGTCCCTGTCACCCTGGGCAGCAGCAGCACTAAAGTTCAGGTGACACCATGAGTGACACACATGACCCCACTCCCTTGCACTTCCACCACAACCAACTTCACACAGGCTCAGAGACTGGAGAAACTATGGAATCCTGGAATATCCTGAGTGGGAAGGGACTCACAAAGATCATTGAGTCCCACTCCTGTCCCTGCACAGACCCCCCAACAATCCCACCCTGAGCACCCCTGAGAGCGGTGCCCAAAGGCTCCTGCAGCTCTGGCAGCCTCGGGGCTGGGCCCATTCCCTGGGGAGCCTGAGCAGTGCCCCAGCAGCCTCGGGGGGAAGAACCTTTCCCTGAGCTCCATGCCAAGCCCTGGCACAGCTCCAGCCCTTGCTGGGCCCCTGTCCCTGCTCGAACCATGAGGGTGAGAAGATCAGGACCTGCCCCTCCTTCTCCCCCATGAGGATGTTGAAGACCACGTTGAGTCTCCCCTCAGTCTCCTCTAGGCTGAACAAACCAAGTGCCCTCAGCTGCTCCCCATGAGGCCTCTCCAGACCCTTCCCCATCCTCACAGCTCCTCTGGACACTCTCTGATGGGTGCATGGCTTTCTTATATTGTGCTGCCCAAAAAGTGCACACAGGACCTGAGGTGAGGCCACCCCACAACTGGTCCTTGGAAATAAACAGTTCCTAAATTTGAAGGAGACACCTAACAACCCCCAGGGTGGGAAAGCACCACAGGGAGATGTGAAGGCAAGAGCCCAAGTTACCTTTAGTGCAAATAAATCACTTTCCAAGCTGTGCCCTATCAGTATGGTGTCTGCACTGAACATGTTCAGCAGGACAGCTTGGACATCTCGCAGGGTGATGCTCGTGTTCTCCAGGTCCTCTTCTGTCACACCTGAGAATCTGCAGAGCAACAGCACACAGGTGAGGGCCCTTCCCTTGAGGAAACACCTCAAGGCCCAAAGCCCCTCAGCCCTTAGGGAGTGGTGGTCAGTGGAGTTTCAGAAGTGCTCCCAGCCACACCAAGTTCCTGAGAGAGCACAGAGCTTTGTCCCAGGGAAGACCATCCTCACCTGGTGTTGTAATCCACCACCTTGGAGTCTGGCTTGACAAAGGTGTCGTACACCACTTTCAGCTCTGAGTTGATCACAGTTACTCTCGTCAGCTCCAGTCCTTGCTTAGTGTAGCACTGCAAGGAACAGGGCAGATGTGATGAGAGGCACAGGCCAAGCACAGTGTGGGATCTGTGGAGCCACTCACCCAAGTGCTGCAGCTCCCAAAATGCAGCACATGTGGTGCAGCAAGGCCAGCAGCAGCACTGCCCAGCATGGGCCAGTCAGAGCCTGCCAGGGCTGCACAGCCCTCAAGTCAAACACACCAATCAATACCAGCTCATTTACACCTCCAGCACTGATATTCAGAAAAGAGAGAACAAGGTCAGGAAACAGCTTCCCTTCAGCCACTTGTGTCACACCTCAGCCAGTCCCCAAAAGCTTTGTTTTGGCTTTGGACCCACCATTTCACAGTCCAAGGCATAGATCCCAGGGTAGCCATCAGTCGTGGGCAGCTTCTCAAAAGTCTTCACAAAACCATCCAGGCTCTCCTTGCGCCCATCGTGCACGTGTTGCTGAAAGGGAAAGACAGGGACAGTGATGATAAGAACAAGAAGCCAAAGAGCTCACTCCAACAAATCTCCACTTCAACAAAAGCAGGTTTTAAATAATTTCACAAGGAGGAATAAGTTCTGCCTACAGTGAGCCTGAGAAGTTCAGAACCACAGCAAACACAGCCCTGGGCAGCCCTAATTCCAACGGCAGATCAGGGCTGGTGGCACTGTACTGACAGCACATGTCTGGGGAGAAGGAGCTTTCAGTCTGGAGCAGAATTAGTCAGGAAGGGTGAGACTGAGGCACTGGTGTAACTCCAGCTCCTGTGGCCAGGGCAAGCCCAGGTGCAGGATCCTCACCCCAGACACCCCTGTGTGAGCACGGGCACCAGGTGCCAGCAGAGATGCAGCTCCAGAGCCTCTGTGTGTGCATCCACTCACAGCCAGCCACACCAACAGCAGCTCCAGCCCTCCAGCACCTGAGGCAACAGAGGGCATTTCCAAGCACTCTGCATTGTTCCAGCTAAAGCTCCAGGGTCAACAAGATCCTGCAGGGAAACTCAGGGAGTGATTTCACAAGTGGCTTAAGCCAGTGCATGACTGAGCTGCTGTTGCAACACAGGTACTTCCACACTCCTCCCAGCACAGATCCCACTGGTTATCCTGAAACCTTCCTGGCAGCAGGGGTTTTACGCTGGATGAAGTTTAAAGGGGAAGCAGGAACAGGTGACTGAGAGCAAGGCAGAGCTGTGATTGCCCTTTTGCCTGCTGACATGGTTTTAGGTAAAACCAACTGCACCACACCCAGAGGTGATGCTCTCCCTCCCTTATTCCCAAGTGGGGTTTTTTGTTGTATTGAAGCTTTGTCTGTCCCTAAATCTTCATGTATTTGTGCACAATCACAGCAGCCGGGGCACAGCCTCCTTTGCAATGCTCAAAACCATGGAATCACTGAATCCTTAGGGTTGGAAAGGACTCACAAGATCATCAAGCCAACCCAGCAGCCTCAGCATGGTCACCACTAAACCACGTCCCCAGGTGCCACATCCACATGTTTTCTGAATACTTCAAGGGATGGCAACTCCACCACTGTCCTGGGCAGCCCCTTCCAATGCTTCACAACCCTTTCTGTGAAGACATTTTCCTCAATATCCAACCTAAACCTCCCCTGGCACAGCCTGAGGCCGTTCCCTCTCCTCCTGTCCCTGTTCTCTGGGAGCAGAGCCCGACGCCCCCAGCTGTTCCCTCCTGGCAGGGAGTTGTGCAGAGCCACAGGGGCCCCCCTGAGCCTCCTTTTCTCCAGGCTGAGCCCCTTCCCCAGCTCCCTCGGCCTCTCCTGGTGCTCCAGACCATTCCCCAGCTCTGTTCCCTTCTCTGGACACGCTCCAGCCCCTCAATGTCCTTCTTGTCCTGAGAGGCCCCAGACAGCTCCCAGGATCTGAGGTGGGGCCTCAGCAGTGCCCAGCACGGTACAGGGCTTCCCACAGTCTCACCCCACAAGGAATGAAACTGTTCTGGTTTGTCTCAGGATAAAAGGCTGGAGAGATGAGGAACTGAGGCACTTGTGAAGCTGACATGTGTGGGCAGAGAGGAAACCAAAGCAGGATTTGCATATTTTCCTGCACAGGTCACTACTGCAGGTGCAGCCAGAGCACAGGAACTGCATCATTTGAAGTTAATGAGGCAGCTGGGCCAACACTGAGGCCAATCTCTCCCTGTATCCACAGGCAGCACTGCTCAAAGGCCTCATGGATCACTGCTTCCCAGGTGCAAGGGGCCACACTTGCGCCCTCTGCATGGACCCTGCTCTGCTGAGGGAATGGGGAGAACAGATCAGCAGCCAAGAGACAGCAAACACCTCTCCCTGGCAGCTTCAGCCCTTCCCTCCCTGTGTAATACAACAGAACTGAGCAGTGAAGAAAAAAAAAAACAAAAAAACCTATTAGGTATTTTTCTCCATCAATTCTGAAACTGCCCAATTCTTCCTGGCTGGGAGGAGGGCAGGGAAGTTGCTGCTGGTTTTGAGACCCAGGAAGCAGCAGCGTCGGGCATCACAAAGAGCAGCCACTCGAGGCTCCCTGGAGCAGCACGGCTCCCTCCTGCCATCTCCTGCCTCCCTGCCTAACTGCAGCAAACCTGGCAAGGACACCCCGAGCTTGGACAGACACACACGAGCTTTTCTAATCAGATACTCTTGACTTATTACAAATATTTTCTGCTTTCAAAGCCCTTCTTCAAAACTGAAGGATTCTGTGCTCTCCAATATCCCAACATCCCAAAATTTCACTGTGTGCTCTGATGCTGAGCAGGCTGGGGATCCAGATCTTCCAAAGATCTGTGAAAACTTATAAAAAAGAGGAAGAGGGACTTTTTATACTGGTATGGAACAATAGGACAAGGGGGAATGGGTTCCCACTGCCAAAGGGTAGGGACAGATGGGATACTGGGAAGGAATTCTTGGCTGTGAGGGTGAGGAGCCCTGGCACAGGTTACCTAGAGAAACTGATGTTTAAAAATCCTAAATTCATGTGGAAAAGAAAAAAGAATAACAACTCAATCCCATCCAGTCCGACTGTGCAGAGCAGGCTTTTCTGGTGCCCAGAAAACTCTTCTGACTGTAACAAGCCTTGAATTTTGCCCAGAATTCACATTCTACCTCCAGCTTTTGGTTCTCCCCCGTGTGGCAGCTGCCAAATATAAAAATGCCACTAAAACAAGTGACAAGGAGCGTGCCCAGAGAGCTGAGGGAAAGGCACAAGACAGACTGGGGATGCCAGGCTGGGACACCAACTCTCCTGCTAAGGAAAGGAAAAAGCACCTGTGCAAAGGTACCCCAAGCACTGCTCTGCTCTATCAAACTCCACATCTGAGCAGCTTCTTCATTCTTTTTTCTAGTGCTGGGCTCCCTCAAAAGAAGTTTTGTGATATTCTGGAGTTACAACAGGGTCCTTGGGAAGGTTCCTCCTCTCATTACAACCAAGGATAAACAAACAAAAAACCTGTAAGAAAAGATTTGTTCACCAGGAGAAAGTTACCTTAGCACGGGAATCTGGAAAGGAAAAGATGAGAAAAAGGGTTTGGCACATTTGCCAAGGCTCTGAGACTGCTTCTTAAAAGGAAATCCCTTATTTCTCCTTTCTTCTGTGATTCACTACAAACATGAGCTTTTCTGTGTCCTCAAGTAGATGAGCTGGGCAGCTCAGGATAAATGAATCCAGCTCACTCCAGACAGCTGAGTGTCAAATACTGGATCTTCCTATCATTGCAGAGCAAAAAAATTTAATTTGTGCTTGTTTTATCCCCTTAAGGGAAGCCACTGTTCTTCTAAAGGATTAAGCAAGGATTTCCCAGCCACTGCCACTGTGAGCAGAGCACAAATGTCACTGAGAATAAAAAGGTGTTGTTCCATCACTTACTTTAGCAACCTGGCAGCCTGGTGACCCCACAGCTCCGGAGCAGCAGCTGTAGTGAGTTTCCCACCCACCTGGCACTGAAAGAGCAAGAGAGGAAGGGTCAAGGAGAAGAGTCTTGTTAACAAGAGACCTGAACTTCAGCTTTCACGTGCAGATCCCCTGGATGAGCACAACAATGTGTCAAACACAGAGGGAAAATAACTGTGGATTCACAGGCAGCAATCTAAAGAGTTTAAGTCTCTGGTACTCAGCCAGACAAACTCCAGAAGCCACTTGGATGCTCTGATGGAAAACCAGAGCAGAGCTCAAACTAGGTTAGTGCCTTGCTGCAAATGAATTCAGCCAAGATCAGTGAACTCTCCTGGGAGTGACAGACCTCTAGAGCTCCCAGTCAGCCTTTTAAAAGGCTGATTTTTTTCAAAAAGCCCAGGAAGGTTTTTTCCTTTACTTTTCTGAACAAAGGTGAAGCACTTCTGCTGCAGCCCCAGTGCCACATTTTGGGGACCGCCAAGCCCAGCAGCTCTTTTTGAGGCCATTTCAGTGAGAGCCACAGGAACTGTCAGCACCTGGGAGCGTGACAAGCCCCAGAATGAAGCTCAAAGCTGAGAAGACTCTGTGTTTGGAGCTGGAGCAGGGCCAGCACTGGCCAGTGCCCCTGGCAGGGCTGTACCTCTCTGCTTGCGCAGCCGCCCCCAGTGATGCACGCACTCCTCCTTGCGGATGCAGTTCCCCGAGGCTGAGACCATGTACTCGGTGCCACAGCGACAGCAGATCCTGCACGAGGCTTGGGGACAGGAGACAAACAACAGCCACGTCACTGGAAACCCCTCACCTGCTAAACCTGGCCAAAGCAAGGTAAATCACCATCACTCAAGCCCCAAATGCTGTTAAATGACGTTTTCGGTTAGAAAGGATTCCAAATGTTGTTCCAAACTCCTGTAAAGGCACAGCAATCCCTCTGAAATCTGCCCCCCAAACACTTCCCAGAGGCAAACACAAAGATTCTCCAGTGGCTTTGGTGCACATCAGCTGCCCCCCACTTCCATCAAGGTTTGCTGCATTGTTTCTCCATGCACAGCAAATTATGTTGGAGTCTAACACGGTTATTTTAAGAAACAGGATAAATAAGTCATTCTTTGGACACCAGAGCTAATGAAGCCTGGTTTCCAGGGGATCTGTGCCTTGTCACTTCCAAATGACATTTTAGCTCTTCCAGGGCACAGCTTTTCTGTCAGGATTTTCCAGCAGCTAAACCCAGGAGCCCTTAGGGCAGGGCCTGGCCCAGCAAGGGGGCTCTTTTTTTAGAAAGATCACCTCTGCTACCTCTACCACCTCTGCTTTTACTGCCCAAAATTTGGGGAAGAGAGATGCAACAAGCCACTGTGAAGGAGCTCACGTTCTTCTGATTTCCGTGCAATTCCATGAGTTCTGATGTGAGCATTAAAGCTGTTAACACATTCCCAGCTCTGCCCAGCGCCAGCCCACTGGTCACAGGGCAGCAACAGCTTAAACAAGGAGAAATTCAAAGATCCTGCAACATCTGCAGGAAACTACGGGAATAAAACCTGGAACGTGAGCTCAGGATCCTATAAAGGAGCTGGCTGGTTCCCTGGAAAAAAGGGCTCTCACAAATACAGCACTCAACAGTGTTAATGCAAGAGAGCTTTTGCCCAGGTTGCTTCAGCAACCACAGGACAAATGTAGGCACAAGGTGTTAACATGGATGAGCACTTAACACACTTTAGTGAGGTCTCTCCACACAGATGCTCAGGGGAGCGTGGCAAAGCACCTCAAAAGAAATCCCCAGTCTGGGTTTTATCCCTGCTGCAGCACAGCCTGCTTTAGTCAGGGGCTGAGGAGCAGAAATCTTGCCATGAGTTCAGAAAATTCAGAGGAGGATCCCATCCTATCCTGAGGAAACCTGTGGGATCAAGGGCAGGTTGGGCATGGCTTGGAGCCACCCAGTGTGGTGGAAGGTGTTCCAGGGGGTGGAATGAGATGGGCTTTAAAGTCCCTTCCAACCCAAACTATTTTGTGATTTTATGATCATTTTGTCCAACTGCAAAATGGGCTCTGGGGAATTATTTGGCCCAGCAGTGCCACGAGATCAAACAGAAAACTGCAATGCAGAGCAGCACAGCAGGACCCACTGCAAAGCCAGCCTGGCCCAGTGTCAGTTCCAGACAGAGACAGAAAAAAATTCTTCCCCTGGGAGAGGGGAGGGTCACCAAGTAGAGAACAGGAGCCCTTTGGCAGCACATAATCATGGAATTGCCAAGGTTGGAAAAGACCTTTAAGATCAAGTCCGACCATCAGAACCACCACCACATGGTCACCACTAAATCGTGTCCCCAACTGCCACATCTACATGTTTTTTTAACTTTTATGGGGATGATGACTCCACTGCTGCCCTGGGCAGCCCATTCCACAACCTTTCCCATGAAGAAATTTTCCCTTATATCCAATCTAAACCTCCCGTGGTGTGACTTGAGGCCATTTCCTTTCATCCTGTCATCTGTTACCTGGGAATTAGAAATTAGAAACCTCCTTCAGCCCCACAGACTATAAACTCTGGGTCAAAAATAGCATTCTCAGGATGTGAAAGCTGAAGGAACTCTCCATTGCTCTGATATTACTATGCACTATTACTATTACAGTGCAATATATGATGTTTGAATTGACGTGGAAATCCTCTGCAGAGCACCAGGGATTCCTCCACGCAGGAATGCAGCAGAATTCTGCAGCCACACTCCCCACCACAATGGGAGCAAAGGCTCCACGCTGAGACCTTTATACACCCAGAACAGGCAGCTGCAGCTGTATCCAGCAAATCCTGCAGAAGGAAGGAGCCAGCAGAGCTTACAGTCAATCACTTTCTTCTCCTCTGCAGTGAAGAGCACGGCACGTCCGGCCTTCTCGGGGTGAGGCATGGGGTACCCGTTCTCCTTGAGCTGCTCCTCGGTCATCAGGTACTCCTTGAGGCGCCGGTACAGGGCAGCTCCTGCACACAAACACAGCCCTGAGCTCTCCTCACTAAAGCACTGCCTGCTTCTCTGCCTTCACCCAGCCTCCTGCCTTGATAAACTGCCCCCACCGTTCTGGACTTGCTTCCACTGCCTCAGCTCAGGATGGATGCACAGGTGTTGGGTGGTAATTTTTAAAATCCGGTCATTAGTGCACAAGTTGATTTTTAAACTACTTGAACGAGGAGCATTAAGTCTGGAAAGCACAGCTGGAACGGAATTCCTCCAAAAGGCCCTTCTTCAGTTCAGCCTTGCTGTTACTGATAGAACCAACCCAATCTGGGTTGCAAGGGACCTTGGAGATCATCCCATTCCACCTTGCCAAGGCAGGGACACCTTCCACTGTCCCAGGCTGCTCCAAGCCCTGTCCAGCCTGGCCTTGGGCACTGCCAGGGATCCAGG